>BHDV01024876.1:46855-92703 GCA_005406045.1 Adoxophyes honmai | reverse complement strand
GCGAGGTCTTCAATTGTTTTGCGGAATAATTTCCGAACAACCAAGATGACATTAGTACTCTATAGGTTATATCCTCAATGTGTATGTATGTAAAGAACAAACTAGTTACTGGCCATACAAAGTTAGGAAAAATTATCAATAGGTTTGTAGCGTCCCAGCGCTACATGGGTTGAATAGCCGAACTAAACGATCCTACATCGCGCTAACGAAGTTTCAACGAACGACTGCTTAAAACAACTTCCAACTTCCTCTCTGAGGACTTAGGCCGCATAACATCTGCCGGGACAAAGATCTGAAAGATCTCTCTATTGGAGTATTTCCCACAATGGTGATCTTTCGACTTGGACATTTGACGCAACCTTCCTCGACGTGCCTACATCACAACAACGACGCAGTTAAACAACAAGCCAGACTGGCACTTGTGCAACACTAGCATGCTGAGCACTGGCGAGTCGACGAAGCCCCTCTACCGTGGGGTTTCTATTTCCGCTCTGTGGTATCACAAGGTACTTAATGAACTTTCTTGTAAATGTAAACGAAAGTCATAAACCATCATAAAATCAACATTCATTCTTTCTCTGGGTATAATTACAGCGCCGTCTATCACGTATTAGAAGCAACGTTGTTTTTGTGGTTTTGCGCCATCTAGCGATGAGTAGCGGCCTCACAAAACTAGTTCTAACTATACTTATTAGATGTCACTAGTAGTTCTAGATTGTGATAAACTTCATTAAAAAACTGCCGTTTTGCGTGGAAATTTTATTGTATACCGTTTTAATAACATTCCACAATTAGAACAGCAAATTCCAATGACAATAGAGCCCATGCTTGTCTAATTACGATATCGTACTCTCTCTAATTGCAACGGGCGCCTTGCTTCGCTGCGTGAGGTTCAAAATAATTGAGGGTGTGTCGTATTGTCCTCGGGCCATTCCCAGGGACACCAGTGAGAAACAAATCCCGCGACATCTTTAATTAAGACTATTTAGCATTCACAACCGGAAAAAATGATACTCTATAATAAACCAGTGTTTTAACGCCTAGACCTAGACACTATTATACCTATCTACATAACTTTATGTATAGTCACATAAAATGTCTGAAAATTATTCAAATATGACATTGAAAACCGAATTCCACAAAAAATTGGAATAATTTGTTTTCTATTTCTTCACACTCACACATAATTTGTTTGAAGACAGATAAAGTATGTCAAAGTCTCGTTTGAACGAATATCTTTTGAAACTCAGTTTTTTTTTTATGAACCGATTCCAAACAATCAAAACAACAATCGCGAATTCGCGCGTCATCAAAAGTTTGTAAGTCAAGCTTAATGTAAGGGCGCGCACACACGGCGCGTGCCGCTAACGAGCGCGTGTGGACGCGCTCTAATTGGTTTTGTTCACGTAACGATCGGTGACAGAACAAAAGGCTCCTCGCAAATCAGGCTAATTTTATTTAGCAATGCTTTAGATTACACTTCTGAATTTTATCTGTGGATGTCGTAAGAGACAACTATAGAAAGGTTATGGTGTATTTTAAGCAACAGGTTAGCAATCACTATTATAATAATACCTGTCGACTTTAAATCTAAAAATATGCTATAAGTAGCCACGAAACGCTCTGGCTAAACCATTAAGGAATACAGGCACGATGTAGATATGTATTTGTGTGAATTATTAACATGTCGAACTTTCCACATTAGTGGGAAAAAATGCATATAAAAGTCCCACTTTCACCAAGTACCTATGTGTGAAAGGGACGACAAACGCTTAATTCAAACTTTTTAATCGGCAGGTATAAGAGTGTTCTTAGATCAATCGATCGATCGTCGATCGAAGGAATAGATCGATGGCACAATGGATTGGTCGACGTCGATCGATGACTTCTATCACACCAATCGATCGATCGTCAATCGATGGCAGAACGTCTGGTGTATCCAAAACGATCATGAATTCGATAACGATTTCGTTTGCGAGTTATCGCAAAATTGTATGGAAACAGAGACAGCGCCGCCAGCGGAACGTTTGCACAATTGCCGCTGTCGACACATCTCCATACAATTACGCGATAACTCGCAAACGAATTCGTTAACGACTGCGTAATCGATTTGAACACACTAGAAGCTCTGTTGCCCACGATCTATGATTGATTAGTCGAACAGTATCCGTCGATCTATCAAAGCTATTAGACCAGTCGATCGACATCGATCGACGTTGATCGATGCATTCGATCGCCGATCGATCGATTCGTCCAATAACACTCCAAACGTTGCTTTGGCCTCAAGAAGCCAGGCAAAGCCACAGCAGGAACTAGGGCAGCTGGAGCGCCTCCCGCTGGCAAGAGTTCAGTTTTCTCATTAAAACTTTGTCATTTTAACTCGGCGGGGGCTATTCTGCCACCATCGTTAAATTTTATTATCATTTAGGGTCGATTTATAACGAGAATGTATTTTAATAACGACTGAAGAGACTTAAAAATACTAAAGAAAGTGACTAAAGAGAGACTTATTGCGAGACTAAATTATTCGCGTTTGTGTGTATCTGCCCTTAATTCAGCATGATAGAGACTAGTAAATATATCCGTGTGGTGTCGGGCTTAGAATACCGCCTTTCCGTTTCTTCCGTGGATGTCGTAAGAAGTGACTAAGGTAGGTTAAGGTATTTTCTTAAAGCACTAACAGACGACCTTTGGTTTGGTCCGAACCACGAACTTGGTTGGCTCCAAACCAAACCACCGAACAAATGTTCGGCCAACCGCTGAACACACGTTCGAATTTGGTTTGGAGCCAACCAAGTTCGTGGTTCGGACCAAACCAAATTTAGTCGTCTGTTAGGGCTTTTACATACATACATACATACATATTCTCACGCCTGTATTCCCAGGAGGGGTAGGCAGAGCACATGAATTCAAAAATCCAGTGCCATGTTTAGCAAATTCAGGGTAACCAGATGGTCAAACGTGATATTGTGGTGACAGGTTGCTAGCCCATCGCCCACAATACACCAACCCTTTCCCAGAAACTTTCCTTTTTAGGGCTTTTACACATCACTGTTACTTGGTTACCTAATCAAAACCACGGTTATTCTACTTTTCGTAGCCATTTTCAGGATGATTTGTAGTTTAAATAAAACATAGACGAAAGAGCTAGGTATAATAGTGACAATTTGCTAGTCTGTTGCTTAACATATATGGTAAAATAGACACCACACCAGACAACTTCCCAAAAATCTCGGTACTGAAACATCTATTCACATTAACATTTCGAATCAACACAGAAATAAACGTGGGTAGGTATAGGTTAGTTATGTTACGTTTGCATCGGCCCGGAGAGCCAAAATAACGTAGAAACAGGAGCTCCGCGTGAGCGGATCTTCATCATTCATCAACACTGTTTCTGTGTCGATTCTAATTGAGGGAAAATGCTACATGGAGAATATTTATTCCATCTATTTAGATGGAAGAGGTAGTATAATAGTGACAGGTTGCTAGCCTGTCGCCTAAAGCGTACTTAAAGTTGCCTCTCACGATATCCACGGAAGGAATCATCATTATCAGCCACCACACGTCCACTGCTGGACATAGGGCTCCTCAAGGATCTCCACAATGACCGGTCCTGCGCCGCCCACATCCAGCGGCTTCCCGCGACTGGCACCAAGAATGGAACACGGAAGGAATGGACAGGAGGTGTTAGGGCGCTTGTGCACTACCATGAATTTTACGGTCCGGCTTTTTAATTGAGGTCTCGTCTCGCTTGCTCTTGCATGAAATAGTATTGACGTGAGCGGGACGGCAAAACCGGACGGCCGGACCGGAAAATTCATGGTAGTGCACAAACGCCCTTATTCTAGACCCGACGCCACACGAGTCTATGGGTTGATGCTGGTATCACAGATACTTATTTTAAAAATGCTGCCCACCAGAACTGTTTATCTACCTTTCTCGTGCTAATGCTAACATCGTTCGACTTGAAAGCTAACTGTTTGCGATTTCCGCCTTCAGCTCCCCTCCCCTGTTCGCAAATTAACTCAATTACGAACAAAATGGCGGAGGTGTGCATTACCATCGTTACCGAGCGAAACGACCGAACTCCTTCAGCCGTTCGTTTGAATAACAACGTTAGCCCGTTAAAATAAGGTTGGTTTCGAGAAAGGTGAATTGTGGAGTTGTCATGTCTTTGTTAGAGGATGTTTGTAAAAACAAGTCCCGCTGTGATAGAACTAAGAGTTTATATTTGAAACAATTATAATGAGAATCTTCATTCTCGTAGCTTTTGGTTTTAAATGCTTTGAGACTATTTTTAAACCAACGACCGAATTCTGTATTGTTTGTTTTGTACCGTGTGGTATCTGATTTAGAATAACAACTCCATTTCTTCCGTGGATGTCGTAGGAGGCGACTAAGGAAATTGGTCAAGGTATATTTTAGGCGACATAGTCAAGGTTTTGTCTATGTATCTTTTCGTGTGCTCTGCCTACCCCATTTGGGAATAAAGGCGTGATGTACCTATGTTGTTTTGGGACATCGTTGCTTCGAAACGAAGTAGGTAACGTTAGTAAAGCAAGTTTTATGGAAATTGTGCATTTTTAACTTTTTAAGATGCTTCGGTTTAAAATAATTTCGTTACATTAGTGCTTGGTGAAACAGATGATCCCATGGCGACTTTTAGGTAATTACTTGTTATTTTAAATAAGTGCCTATCTAAAAAAGGAACTCACGGTTTTGAAAATAACTAAGTATATTTATAATATTTTTTACGCAAAGACCGTACGTTAAGTACTTAGGTACCTACTAAAATAAATCTGATTAATTCAACTTATTTAGTACCTACCTAATTTTTTAGATATTGATACAATAATAAAATAACATTTAACGCCCTATTTACACAAAATATTAAAAATAAAAAAAAATAAAAAATTGCTTCATTTAGTATTGTTGAGTTCTTCGTTTAAAAATAAATATCATCATCCTGAACATTACCGCAAGACAATAAATTAAGAAAAAAGTTGCTAAAAGAATCAATTTATGTTTGAATTATAAAATTAAATTGGCTTGTATCTATTGGCCGGGTGTCAGCCAATGAGCGCGCAGCACGCTGGAGGCGGGAAGCGGCAAACGTCACATGCAAATGAGAGTTTTTTTTTAAGAAACTCGTTTCCCGCGCTCATTTTGTTCACGGCCAGTGAGGAAATGGTTATTTTATTCCAATTTACTGCGGTTTTACGATGCGTGGCTGTTTGGGGAAGTGCTTAAGTCCTCGCTTCGGCCATTTTTTTAAATAATGGTGGAGGATTATCTTTGGTTTATTATTATGGCGTTTAGATATTTTTTACGAGGTTTATTAAATAGCTTTTTACTATGTACCTAACTACCAATGCGGTTGTAAATAATTTATGTTTATCGTATATGGAGACTTAGTAGACTAACCTAATAAAAGATCGTTCAGGTTTCAAATTCAAGGTCACCTTTGTCTTGCTCTACCTCTACACTCTACAGTCATCATGACGTCATCTTAGTATATTACTCACTAAGTACGTAGCATAATAAATACATACGTGTTTAATTCACATTAATAGGCAGGTTATATATATGTTACCGGAAATGTATGAAATCAAGGAATTGTATACAAATCCTAGGAAATGTGTACAATTCCGATACTATTTAGGAAATGTATAAACCTTTTTTTTTAGGTTGGGAAATTGCATTTACGCACTATCCCTGAGTCGTTTCCGCATCGCGGCGACAACCAAGGGGGTGTGTGGGACTCAGAGTGGGGAGGAATACCCACTAAAACCCAACCACCCTCGTTGCCCTTAATGCGGGTGTCCCAGGGAGATCCGGGTGTCTCAGGGAAATGTGGATGTCCCAGGGATGGAAATGTATAAATCTAACCTAACCTAACCTAACCTAAATAAAATCGCTGTTACATAAGCGCGATGCGTGATTCGACAGCCATTTTTGAACATTTCCGATTGCGATTTAGGAAATGTATAGATTTCCTAGGAAATGTGTAATGTGTAATTTATTTCACACATTTCCGTGCGATTTTAGAAATTACATACATTTCCTAGGAATTGTATACAATGACGGATTACATACATTTCCGTTAACATATACATTATACTGCTGTAACGTATTATAAATAAAATAAAATAATAAAGACGGACAAAACCATGATCCTGAAAGGGTTTATTTTCCCTTAGAGCTACGGAACCCTAGAAGTATGCCATAAGCGAATGAGACATGCGCACTGAGGTGTCTGCTCGTCTAGTGTGTTCAAAATGATCATGCAGTCGATAAGGATTACGTTTGCGAATTATCGAGTAATTGTATAGAAACTGAGACAGCATCTCTGACGTTTGCACAACTGCCGCGGTCGACACGTCTCCATTCAATTTCGCGTTAATTCCCAAACGAAATCGTTATCGAATCCATGACCGTTTTGATGGCACTAGACGCTCAGACTTTCTTTATGTTACGATAATTATGAAACTTTGTTAATTAAAACAAATCCAATATCTCTAAATTTCACGACCCGCGTGTTTACTCTTCGTAGAAGAGTAAAGTTATGTATAGTAGTTGTATACTAATATAAGTACTATGTTTTACTACAACTTATTTTGTAGACTGATTTCTCGATATTTTACGCACGTTTTAGTGTCTTAGGTCGTCCTTTATTGAAAAATGTTTTTACGTGCTGTTTATGTTTAAGTGAATGCTAGACCGTATAGTGAACAGGTTTCAAATCGTGGTTGAGTAGGTACAGTCGGCAATAAAGATGGATACGATAAAAGTGCCAAAAATACACACACATAATTAATGTAAATATAATACTACAAGAGCGTGTATACATATTTTTGGCACATTGACTGTGTCGATGTGTGATGGTGATGGTGTCGGGTTAAGAAAACATCTCTCCATTTCCACCGTGGATCTCGTACGAGGCGACTAAAGATAAACAGGTTTAAGTTTGCTTTAGGCGACAGACTAGCATCCTGTCACTATTGTATCTATTAACTTAGAACCTAAGGACGTGCTAGATGTGGCTGCGAAACGTGAAATTGTCATATGTTTCTCTGCCTACCCCGTTTGGGAATACAGGCCAGGCTTGATCTAAATATGATTGTGTCGATATCTGTGTTGCTAGCTGTACCATATCTACGTAATGACAAATGACAACTCAAACATTTCTTGCTAGTGCTAATTCGTAGTTAGATAAATAAAAGCTGAGCTTAAAGATTGAATAAGCACTGTTGCAGTCATTGACACCTAAGAGTAACGCCTTTAACTATAACTTCAAGTAAAAGTATAAGACTCTAAATAAGATTCGTAAGTTTAAATTACATACATACATACATACATCACGTCTATATTCCCAAGTGGGGTAGGCAGAGCACACGAAACATGCACAGATAAACCATGACTATTTCACGTTTCTTGGCCACTACTTGCATATGTCTAGGTTTTGAGTTGCTAGCCTGTCATGTAAAATATACCTTAACCTATGTCCTTAAATGCCTCTTAGTACTTAGGATATTCACGAAAGACATGGAGAGGTTCTTCTAGGTTTATTTCCAAACCGACTCTACAAGAGCTTGAAATTTTACAGAAAAAGTACAGTTTTGTGTACCTATTAAACTAAAAACTTCTTTTTAATATGTAATTTGTTTCTGGCAAAAAATCAAAATAAAGAATAACCAAATGAAAAATGATATCAATAAAAAATAGCTTAAAACTTTTTAATAGGTACTTTCTAACTTTTATTTAAAAGGCTCTACCGCCATCTAGCGCCACAAATTGTAAACCAAAGCTAGCTTTAGTTCCAGACTTCAAACGTGTCATATCCAGCGAGGTTCGGTTCACTCCACTCGGGATAATCCCCTCTCGGAGGGAGGGAGCGCGCGCTGTCAGTCACCCGCCAACCGCCGGGACGCCATGACAGCTTTCACTTAACATACTGCCAACATAACAATTAAAATTAAGAAAAACGCGGCTGAATGTGCTGGCCAGTTGTAAAAAAAATTGAAATGTGATTCGAAATTCGAAGTGGGTGCTAGTGTTGTGCGACGTGTGAAGTGATGAATGGGAATGATTTTTTGTGTCGGACTATTTCGACGCTTATTGGATTCTTATAAGGTAACTTTTTAGTTTGAATTGCTTTTATTTGTATAAGAATTTTGGTTTTCTTCTGCTGTTCTTGGGTAACGTCTTTACACGATATACTCATTTTAAAGTGACATTTGGAAACAATGACTCTTCACAAGCAACTTCCAAAAGAAACAAAGGAATAGGTTGGTTCTTGGGGTTGTTTATTATGGTTTACGGTACAGTCCCCGGTATCAACATTGACAAAGTTTAAAGTAGATATCTAAAGGTAGTGAGAATAAATTAGCGCATCGCTTTAGGTACCTACCAAGGAAAAAGCAGTTCGCGAACTTACCCCCTCTACTTGATACCTTGCCAAGTTAGATGGGTAATCGTTTCTGATCCTGATGTCTTTGTACTTTACTTAAAATTACTTACCGTTTATACACATACATACATACATACATACATAACATCACGCCTGTATTCCCAATAGGGATAGGCAAGAGCACACAAAACGCTACGTAGAGTCGTAGACAAAACGATGACCATTTCACGTTTCGTGGCCACTTCTAGCATATATTTTTTGGTTTTAAGGTGGCAGGTACACCTAGGTTGCTAGCTTGTCGCCTAAATTGACACATGCAATATTTTTATCATTGACTTTCGGTTTTTGTATCATAATTAAAATTTTGTAACTTTTTTTGTAGGCGACGAAGGAAAAGAGCGTCATACATTTACAAGCACTTGTTTATTCTTTTCTCAAACTGTATTAAGCTATACTTAGTACTAAATTTAGTTATTCATTTTATTTATTTATTGACATTACACAATTTACACAGCATTACAAACTTAAATCTAATTCACTGTGAAACAAAATATGAAGATACACAATGGCATAAGCACATTTACAAATATGTATTAAAGACCAAAAAACATTTCATTGTTATCGATTACATCAGGGTTTCTCAAACTTTCGGCTCCGCGAACCTCTTACTAACTAATGAACAAACCCCCCCTCAAGAAAAAAGAGGAAATGTGGAAGAAAATAAGATTTTCATTTCAATCCGTATGAACTTACGGTCGCGGTCGGCTAACCCCATTTAGAAATACAGGCTTGACGTTTATGTATACATATTTTTAATTGTTTATATGTAAGCTAAAAGGGTAGATATTGTACTTTCGAGTTTGAAGTGTTTCATGAAGATATCAAAATCACAACGGCAACGATATACAAGTTGGTAGAGCGTAACTAACCAAAGACTTGCTTATGTTAATTGCCTAAAACCACGTTCTTAACATGAATAACATCTACTTAGGTACGACTTACTTACAAGTACCTTAGGTATCGATTGTATGTATGTATTTTAAATGTACATACAACCAATTGATTCCCGACCCACCTTAGAACACATTTACGATAAACGTCACAGTTGCATCTTCATTACTAGGTAGTTGTATTGTTTTTGAACCTAAGAATACAACTAATTGCGGTATGATAAAGTCGGATCAAATAAAATGTAGGTATTTTTTACCTATGTATTTTTCATTTTCTTTTGACAAAATATCTCATGTTTATATGGAATGATTTAGTGCGTAGGTATGCAAAAAGCTTTTTTTTCTTTAAAGATAATATTACATTTAGTGGGTTTTTTTAATGGTATGTAAGTATTAAAGGAGACGACATTCTAAGACAGTTAGATATAGGTAGTAGATATACAAGTGTCGTATAATGTCGTCGTGAAAATGAATGGACCTTAACTTGGCTCTAGGTACTTGTGTTGAAAATGTTCAATGTTGGCTCTACTTATAGGATTTAATATGAATTTAAGTTTATAATTTTTGTAAGAGGCAAAATCTTTCTAACTATTGGGGTTTTACATCGTCAGATTTTTCTTATACATACATACATACATATTCTCACGCCTGTGTTCCCAAGAGGGGTAGGCAGAGCACATGAATTCAAAAATCCAGTGCCACGTTTAGCAAATTCTGGGTAACCAGATGGTTAAACGTGATATTGCAGTGACAGGTTGCTAGCCCATCGCCCACAATACACTAACCCTTTCCCAGAGTCGACTCTTACGACACCCACGGGAAGAAAGGGGGAGGTGCTATTCTAACCCGGCACCACACGGGTTAGAATAATTTTTCTTATAATTTTATTATAATTAGGAAGTGATGACAAACACTTGGGAATAAAAAAGCGTGACTGTAGGAAATGCGAATTTATTAAATGTAGGTATAGAGAGTTAATAATAACAAAATATTGGCAGTTAAAATCACAATGAGAATTGGACGATCTTATCGCAATACAAAATTACATTGCTTTTTATTCTTCTCTCCGTTAAGACTGTTAACGTTAACCGTGACCACATCTCTCACGCTCGATACCTTTTATTCATTTTCCATCCAGCCAGCATCGGCAATAAAAATTTAAAAATGGAACACGCGATCCGTCGGGGCCGAATGAGCGCAACGTCAAAACAGTTTCGAATTTCGAAAGCAAAAAATTAAAAACAAACCTTTGTTACCGGCTGTCGCCCTCGAAACGATTTCCAATTTGAATTATCGCTTTTGTTCTTTGTTTAAAATGTGGCCGTTTATAAAAACTGAAGCGGATCGGGTTGCCAGTAGTATTTCAGTTATTGCTGCTAATAGTTATGACAGGTCTATTAAGTTCATGGAAAATGCTTTGACATTTTATTGGAATTAGTTACGTCATTTTAACCGACTTCAAACAAAGGAGGACGTTATTGTGTTATTGACAGTGGTACTATTTCACTGAAGGATTTTTTCTAAATTTTTTGGGGGGATAATCAGTTGAGGTTAGTTTTTATGTTATTAAATGCAATTAGCTACCAATTGTAGCTAGAGTACATACATACATACATACATATTCTCACGCCTGTATTCCCAAGAGGGGTAGGCAGAGCACATGAATTCAAAAATCCAGTGCCACGTTTAGCATTTTTAGGGTAATCAGATGGTTAAACGTGATATTGCAGTGACAGGTTGCTAGCCCATCGCCCACAATACACTAACCCTTTCCCAGAGTCGACTCTTACGACACCCACGGGAAGAAAGGGGGAGGTGCTATTCTAACCCGGCACCACACGGGGATTGGTAGCACTCGTAGCTAGAGTAGGTACGACAAATATATTTTTTTAAGATCTTAGAATCACCCAATGGATTTACTTGTTTAGCTTTTAATAGTATAAAGGGCTTAAGGAGACAGGTAGGTATAGTCTTCATTTAAGTAAATAGGTACTTATACCGAACTAATTGAACACAGTATTTTTTCACAAATACCGGACAGATTACACATGCGTTACCATTACCATTACCATTCTAATCCTAGAGGATCATTGTAAAGCCTCAGTTTTACCGGCTGCCGAACAAGCTCAACATATTATTATCATCGTGAACACTGCGGCTTTGGGGCAGGACAAGCCGGTAAGATGCTAATTAGCTAGGTACCTAATTAGTAATTTTTGTGATGATGATAGGTATTGGAACCTGATATTGATAGTGATAGTTCCTAACGTCTTTATATAATTGTCTGAGATAAGCTAAGTATTTCTTATTCCAATTTTTCTTGAACGCAAAACATTTTGGCATTTTTTTTTCTTTATTCAGGGAAAAATAATGCACGATCTTTACCCCCATTACAAAAAATTCATCACTCATTTTAAAACTTGATAATTGACTGACACACCAGGTGCTACCGTAAGCAGTTCTCCCAAAAGAAAACCATTATGCACTGAACTATAAGTACTTACCTACCCTACCCTATTTGTCCGCTAAGCGTATCGACATGCGATACGTATAAGAAACTAAAGATAAGCGAAAACCAAAGACAAAGCAATTTAAAAGCGGGCCTAATCCAAATGACCCGTCAGACAAAGTGGGAGCTCGCCGTCACACTTCAGCCCCCTTAAAACACCTTAAAAAACGAACATCAATTAAATCGACAAACAACGAAAATGCAGCGTAAACACAACCCTAGAGCCCTCAAGCTGGGGTAGATAGAGCACGTACCGGGAAGCGCCGTGATTGGTCCGCGACGCCGGCACCCACCCCGCGGGCGACCAATCAGCGCGCGGCACCCTGGGGTGTTCGGCTTTTGAAAATGTTTGTCGTTTTAATTTTTAAAGGTGCTCTTTTCATGACTGGCTGGTGGCGCTTTTTAGAAGTTGTTCGATGATCGTAATCACTGAAGTTTATTGTTTTGCGATACGTTATACGTTGATGACGTTTATTTTTAGATTTTCTCGTCTCTATGTGTACCTAACTATCTACTTTCTACATAACTCCCTTGTTAACAGAAAATGACGTCACATATTACCACTTCTAAACTGATTGCTCTTTAAAATGGATTTTAATTAAGGGTTAAATTAAACACCTCATCCTCAGTGTGGTATCGGTTTTAGAAATACGCCTCTCCAATCTCCAACTCTTACGTGGATGTCGTAATAGTCATAATGTCGTGTGAAAGGAAATAGGTATAATTGTATGTTATAATATTGTCAAATGTAGAGTAGAACACAACACATACATACATACATACATATACTCCGCCTGTATTCCCATGAGGGGTAGGCAGAGCACATGGATTCAAAAATTCAGTGCCACGTCTAGCAAATTCAGGGTAACCAGATGATTAAACGTGATATTGCGGTGACAGGTTGCTAGCCCATCGCCCACAATACACTAACCCTTTCCCAGAGTCGACTCTTACGACACCCACGGGAAGAAAGGGGGAGGTGCTATTCTAACCCGGCACCACACGGGAACACAACACAACTAACAATATCACTGTGTAGAGTGTGTAGGTACAGTTACGTCCACATCACCTGTTAAAAACTTAACCAACGGACCTAACGTAAGTTAAAGGTATTAAACAAAAAAATACGTGATGACATTGAATACTGTAGGCATCCGAATTCCCATAGGGATAGTTGGTAGTCGGTTCCTCCAAACTGGAAAACTGTTCTTAATACTCGTACCTACTGTGTCTGTTGTCGGTGTGAACGAGCCTTTAGAGACGATGTTAGTGTTGTGTGCTACCCGTTTTTTGACAATAATAGTGAATGTGTTGGCGAAAATGTGGGTAGTTGTAAACCGCTGTCCGTTGTGTCAAACATTCGCGCCGAAAGAGCGGCGGCGCGCAGTGATCTATCCGCCGCCGCGCCGTGGCGTTTAGCTTCAGATGATGGGTCACGAATTGGCCCGAAACATGTAGAGCTTAATCTCGATATAAAATTGCAGTAATACTTAAGTAGATCCGTTTTATTTCACTATAGGCATCTTTGTTAAAAATCAAATCGTACAAATTACAGTAAGTAATAAGAAGAATTTTGATTTTTAGGAGTAGGTTAGGTTTCTATTAAAAAATCCCAACCAATGTGATTATGACGTATAATATCAAGTTTAGAAAAAACCTCTCTCTTTCTTCCAAGGATGTCGTTAGAAGCGACACGAAGGGGCTTTAGGGGCAGCGCAGACGACATACTTTTGTGCGATTGAGTCTGCGGCGCAATAAAAACTCTGAATGGCGTGCAGACAGTTTTATTCAGAGTTTTTATTGCGCCGCAGACTCTATCGCACAAAAGTCTGTCGTCTGCGCTGCCCCTTAGGGGTTGTCTACAATATTTATTTTTTATACCGGTCCATCAGATTCTCACCTGTGCGTCCAAAGTCCGAAGTTAGTCTAGCGATTGACATTGACACTTGGCTCGAATTTCGCCAACGACACATTTTTTTAATGAGGGCGCCTGACGCATGACACAATTGATTCTAAATTATGTAAAGTTAACAACACCTCTCCTTTTTGTGCTTATGTACCACACATGACATGACTCATGTTCTCATGTAAAGTTACGTTCATTATTTATCATCATAGTAATCATCATCACCATCATCATCATCGTCGAAATGTCTTTCTACCAAGTTTCTTGCGGCGCATTCTTGGCTTGGCAACGATGTCTTTCCGAAGCGTTGGTAGACTCTGAGTGTTAAAGTGCTCTTAGGAGCCTGTTTGCATAAATAAAGTTTTTAGTTTTTGAGTCGTCGTCGTCTTCGTCGTCATAATCATAACATACCTATCTAACAAACCCGTTCCGTACCCAAAAGGACTCTATTATACTAAGGCGCAGCGCAGACGACAGTGTTTTGTGCGATCGAGTCTATGGAGCAATAAATTCTCCGAATGGCGCGCTTACAGTTTCCAGGAATTTCCATTCAGAGTTTCGTGGAAACTGTCAGCGCGCCATTCAGACAATTTATTGCTGCGCAGACTCGATCGCACAAAACTCTGTCGTCTGCGCTGCGCCTAAGACCTTCGCTGTCCGTCTGTCACCAGGCTTTAACTCAAGAACCGTAAGAGCTAGACGATTGAAATTTTCACAGATTATGCGTTTGTATTCTCACTACAACAAGATATAATAAAAACAAAATATTATGTAATAATATTTTTTAGGTAAGGGGGCTCCCATACAACAAACGTGTTTTTTATGCAGTTTTTGGTACAGAATTCTTCAAGCGCAAGTCCGACTCGCACTTGGCTAGTTTTTCTTAAATAACTGGAGGACTGTCCATGTAGTAAAAAAACCCTACTACTTACAAATGCAAAAGTAGGTAACTCTGTCTGTCTGTTACGCTTTCCCGCTTAACCCTCTCCACCGATTTTGATGAAATTTAGCACAGACAATCTTTAGACCCTGAGAAAGGACATAGGTTACCTTTTATTGCGAAAAAAAGGTAATGCCCATAATAACTATTGCACGCGGACGACGTCGCGGGCACAGCTAGTAAAAAATAAATGGACCATAGCGATCCACGAGTGAAATAAAGAGTTGGAATCCTAAAGCCGACAACACACGGGTTCGTATTTATTTAACAGTAAATCTGTTTTAAATTCGTGTTTAAGTTCGATGTTTTTGTTCACACGCGCTCGAGTGGATGGATTTGCAAATATTTAATTAAAAAATATTGCCAACGTTAATAATATATTTTCTATATTTTCCCGTGTGGTATCGGGTTTAGAAAAACACCTCTACATTCCTTTATATCGAAAAGAGGCGACTAAAGGTAAGTTAGGGTATGCTTTAGGCATTGAGGATAGAACCTATAGAGTAGGTACTAATGTCATCTTGGTTGTTCGGAAATTATTCCGCAAAACAATTGAAGTGATCGCTGTGCTCTTATTGGCCGGTCCAAGATCGCGCGTAACGCCAGTGCCTTTTTCTCTACGGTTATTGGCTCTGTACAGTTTCTGTGACAGTGACGGTGACGTTTAGTATGTTGAAAATGTTGAAATCAACAAACTATTTGCGGACCGGGGTTGCGAACATTGTTTCTCTATAGGTTCTATCCGGTATGGCTTTAGGAAACCGGCTAGCAATCTGTCACTATTAGGTAGGTAGGTATAATTCTTTCTTCGGTTGTTATACCAAAAAAAAGATGCTAGAAGTAGGTAGCTACGAAACGTGGTTTTATGTAAGTATGTCACGTTTTCTTGTGCTTTGCCTATTCCTTTTTGGGAATATATCAACTTAAAACCTCAAAAAATGCTAGAAGTGGCTATGAAATGTAGAATAGTCATGGTTTTCCCCCTTTTAAATAGGTACCCTACTTACCTACCTACTTACCTACGCCATGATGGGAAACAAAATCTATGAAAGAAAACTTGTATTAAACATTTGTTTGACATTTAAACTTATGTGTTGTGGCTGTTGCAAATTCTCTACCTCGAGCTATCTCCGAATAGTTTGCTTTGTAAGTAGACGTCATTGCCTCCTCTTTGACAGTAGGTTTTTTAATATTTTTCTTTTTATTAAAAAAGCTTGCGAGCCCTGGTCCTGAAAATTGCCTACTTACTTTTTTTTCCTTTTCAAAATGAAAAATTTTTCTCAAGTAATTATTGTAATAAGTAATTTTTTACCAACTTTCCACATTTACCCCACTGACTTCAGTTACTTCAAACCCACTGTCACCCCCACCGCCAAAATAAGCAACAATAATGCTGCGATCACACTCGAATCGATACAGGTGGGGCGGTGGGCGGGGCCGCCCCGCCCGCTCCGAGAAAAAAACGGTGTCTGCTCTATGGTCTACTGGTTAATGTGGATGCACTTTTATCGGGATGTTTTTTTTTATGAGAAATTGTTGGATATTAAAGGTAAATCTGGTGAGTTAATTGTAGGAACGTTATTTTACCTAGATACTATTTGGGTAGGTATTATACAACGGGTTTCATTCAGTCGGAAATGCCACATTTTAGTCCGTGGGATAATTTTAGATACTTACGTAACTATTGTTTATTTATCTGATTTTAGTTTGATATTTCTATTTAGGTTAGTATAATGTGATTTTCAAAAATAAGTATGTACATGAATCTCTCTATCTTCTATCAAAACGTGATCTAGCCGCGCTTAATATCAGCAAATTTTGCATTTAATTTGCGACTGTATTTCCATCTAAGTACATAACTACTTACAAAAAGTAATATACTTGCCTAATAATGTTCTTCAATATGAAATTGACAATCGTGTGTAGGTACATAGAAAATAGTCGAAATTATTTCCAAACGACGAAAAACGAAATTTTAAAGAAACAATTGTTAAACCTGTGATTATTGATTAAGTAACTAGTGTGGATCGACTTCGGAAAACCTGGCGTTTTTGCAAAACGCTCTCAATATACACCTAATGAAACTTACTGTATTTTTCACGGTACATATGTGTACCTAATGTACTCGTAACATTTTGGCTCTACATTGGAGATTGTCCAACTTGGAGTCCCAATCTACTTCGCCTAGCCGTCGGCAAGCTTCTCTTTACTGCTGCACCTTGCTGTAACCGTCGGTGTAACTGTAACGTATCTTGAAAGCTCTAAAACATCTTGAGCATTTTCCGAAACATACATACTACATGGAAAACATAATATTACATTTATTTAGTGTAGATACCGATACTATTATTCCTATTCCACTAAGTTATCGATACCTAAGGTAGGTATAGCCTTTTTTAACTATATTTACGCTCTGTTCCTATTATTTTTGTTATATTTTGGTATTCAGTAGATAGTACCTACCTAGGTAAGTAAATACTTTGTTTTTATTGTTTTGTACCTATTGGCGAAAAGTAAAAAAAAAATCATTTTTGGTAGTCAAAATTGTCAATTGACTCTTTTTAAGTATGTACCTACCAAGAGCGATCCGCCCACTAAACCGAAATCTACACAAATACAAAACTAATCACTAATCAGCTTATTCAGAACACTAAAAGTCGAACCTACATCCGGGGCCCATTCATGTCGCATTAAACTGAACAAAACGCAATAAATCAATAAACAAAAAGGTTTCAATGTCTATGGATTTATGCTCTGTGGTACGTGCCGCGGAAAGCGCTGGCCGAATTACGCGTCGCTTGTCTATGACCCATTTCGTTGGCGGGAAAATGGTATCGATTGTGACGTATGCGGATTACTTTTTTTTCATAGACGGTGGTTCGGGCGGCTGGCAATCGAGCCATTTACATTATTTGAATCGTTGTGTATTGTGGCGTACCGTATGGTAAGATTGTTATTGATGCTTTTACGATAATGACTATTGACTGAACGCTCTATGCTAATAATTTAAGCGTGTTAGTATTATTGGCAATCTTGGGTTACAATAACGTAATTTAAACAATTTCTACGAGGACGGAGATGCGGGGAAAAGCTTGTATAGGTACATACATACATATTCTCACGCCTGTATTCTCATGAGGGGTAGGCAGAGCACATGAATTCAAAAATCCAGTGCCACGTTTAGCAAATTCAGGGTAACCAGATGGTTAAACGTGATATTGCGGTGACAGGTTGTATAGGTACCTTTTTAATAAATGAGACAATACTTAACTCTGTTTGCCGTGTATCGTTAACAATATTTAAAGAAAATGTATGAAGATAAAATATCTACATACGTGGTTTCGATGCTAAGGAATAGCGCTACATTTCTAATTAAAATCATCAACTGCATTAAGTTAATCACAGCGAAAACTTCTATTTACCCCAAGAATCGAATTCCAGGCTAGTTACCAGTGAAATATCAATCTACCAACAATTGGGTAGTTAACAAAAAACTATTTAGTCCATCACATGTAGATTACCTACCAAAAAATATTGTCCACGTATTTTTTCATTTATTTTACAAACAAGAAAATACTAGGATACAGTGCTCTGAAGTTTCAAGTGACGTCACAACGTGGTACAATTTTTGCCACGGCGTGACGTCACAAGTCCCCACTCCGGACGTTCGATCATACCTTTGTCGATGTTTAATTATTTGACAAACCAAATAACACGTGTCTTTTGTTTTCCATAGCCTAACTAAAGGACTAATTAGAATGTCATATTTTAACCCAGTATGCTTATGGAATCGACAATTAAGGACAATAGTACGCAACAGGGCACCAGCCCTCCCGGGCGTGGGAACGCGCGGGCACATTGTGTTGACACGTAGCTCTGACGTCACTGCGGGGGTTGCTGTACCGGCCATATCTGATTCACGACTAACAAAAAAAACTCGGATAGGTAAAGGAGTCAATCTCCATACAAGTGCGCTCGCAGACTACGATATCTCGGAACAGTTCGGACCAGTCTGAGCGCGGTTGCCGTCCGCTTGAGATGCGCGTTTGCGTACGATTATGCAATCTTTTCGAGAGTAACTAGGTAATGAAACTGTGAAATTTTAACAAATGACTTAAATCAAATGCCTTGAAAGTGTTTTCCACTTACTGTAAAAAAAGTAACTTGACAATGGGAATTGCTAACGGCTTTGAAATACACTTTAAGTAGTAGGTAATCATGCATTTTGTAAAAATCGTCGCAAGATTTGTTAAGTCTTAATTTAAGGAAAAATGTCATTAAAGTAAAGTTGTTTCATGTAACAATAAAATAAGTAAATCAAACAACTGGACACAAGGGCCTCTACCACTGTAGTTTTATGTGAATTTAAGGAATTTTCACTAAAAAACATCAGGTAATGACATTTCGTCTTTGGCTAATTGGAATTGGTTATAGGGTTTTTTTTTTTTATGCTTCGCGCTCTTGGCGCATTTAGCAAAACGGGGAAACGGAATTAGGATGGAAATATCGAAAGGAACGGAATTTTGATAAAGTAACAGGAAAGATCAGGAAGGGGTATATAATTGACAATAAATATTTACAACTTAATATTATATTCCGATATAAATGAATATAGGATATTAAATATATACTTGGATTTATCATTTATGACGAGAAGGGATGGAACAGATACAGGAAACGGAACGCCAAGCTGTGACAGCTGACTTAGTAAAGAGGAATTGTCATATCGTGGACAGGCGAAAAATATGTGATTCAGGTCACAGGGATCAGCGCCACATTCGCATGCTGAGCTGTTCACTATGCCCAATCTATTGAGGTGCTGAGGTGTGCAAACATGTCCTATTCTCATGCGGGATATAATGCTAGTAGCTTTTTTAGGAAGTGTTATTTTCGAGAACCAAGGTTTGACAGGAATTGTAGGTTGGATATCTCTATAGCGTAATCCAGTTCTTACATCCGGAGCCGACCACAGCCGACTCCACGCTTCTTGAAGATGCTGCTTGGGCAGAGCTAACAGATCCTCAGCAGTAGTTTTATATGGGTTGAGGTCTCCACGGTTATATGGTTAAATGATAAAAAAAGTAAGACAAAGGCAACGAGCCGCGCAACCACGACTGTGAAAGGTCAAAGGTCTTTTTTTTACTTGACACATACGTCACTGAAGGCAATGGCTTTAGTTATTCAGCCTCACGCACGAGGGTCGTATTGTTCGAGCCTCGCGAATAACCGCCGGACAGTAACGAAACGATTGTTTTAATGATACTGTACAATTGTGCTTTATCTATACTGGTGATTTTAAAGGGTTACAGGGTAACGGCTTTTTTATAGGTAACTACTATATGCTATAATGTATTTTAGTTACTTTTAACTTCGTTTCTATACTGACTCACAAATGATTAGAGATTATAAATTTTATTGAATAGAATTTTCACCTAAAACGATTCGTAAGATCTTTCCTTTACTTCATATAATAAATAGTTTTTTAGGGTTCCGTACCCAAAGGGTAAAAACGGGACCCTATTACTCAGCCTTCGCTGTCTGTCTGTCCGTCCGTCTGTCTGTCACCAGGCTGTATCTCACGAACCGTGAGAGCTAGAGATTTGAAATTTTCACAGATGATGTATTTCTGTTGCCGCTATATTTACTTCCCACTGATCAAAGGATAAAATAGTATATTTACAGGGTGGCCGAAAATTGACCAGTGGTCGGGTAAACGCGCCTGAAAACCCCTGTGAAGTTTCTTTCGCGGAATTTTCATGTCAAAAAAAAATTACGAAAATCTGTAAATATTGCCCAATCCTTTGTACTTCGCTACGGCTTTCAGTCAACCGCGTAGCATCGCAATGTCGAACGATTGCAGCTGCGTACCTACGCGCCGTGTAATGGAACTTAAGGTAAGTAAAACACAGGGCGGAATTACCCGAAAAGCGATGAAACGTTTGTGTCTCACAAGGTCAATAATAATGAAAATTTTCATGAAATACTTTACAGGGGGTTTTCAAACGCGTATACCGGACCACTGCACTGGTTAAAATATTCACGGTCTATATGCTAAAATGCAATGCAATACAACCCAATCGAAATTAGTGTGAACTAAAAAAACAGTAAGACTATTGACATGTCTTGCTTTAGCTTTATCTATAGTCCTTGTTTTGTCCTTTTGACATAATCAAATACAATAATGAGACTTAGGTAGATACTAAAATGTATACTTACCTAATCACCACATTTCTATTAGGTACATTTAATTTCTGAATATGAACAAAAATTATTTAGTACAATAATGAGACTTAGATACTAAGTACGTACCAATGTAGACTTACCTAATCACCACATTTCAATTACATTTAATTTATGAATATAAACAAAAATGACTTAAAACAAAGGCCTGCTCGACAACGCAACTTATTTCCGCATATTATTACAAAACTGATTAATAAAGTATTCAAAACATACTATCACCTAATGAGGGCAGTCGCGGTTCCGACTCATTGTGAAACAGAAGTGCTGACTGTCAAACTGACATTGGTCCCAAGGCGGAAGAAATTGCAAGCTGGCAATTGCAATCCGTGACATCGATTTTTCAATTGCCTCGAACATCTCGTCGCGCGTAGACAATGATTCGAAATTTAAATCGGACGTTCTTTATTTGAAAATTTGTGTTGTGTTTTGTTTTTAACGTTGTTCGTCTGTGTTTTGTTTGTGGGTGTTAAAGTGCTTGTGTCCAATGAGAATGAAAATGTCCGGTGAGATTTAAATTTAAGCTTTTACTTATTTGATGTTTAGAGTACTGTATTTAAAACCTACATATTTGCCGTCCGAAATTTTGTCTTGATAATTTACTCAATTATGTAGCTATTCTAGCTAAGAACTAGACAATAATTTTAAACATATTCAACATGACTGATTTATTAATAATGATGTTCATATTTGTATTAAAACACACGTTAGATATATAATAGTAGGTACAGATAGGTACCAATCCACACAAACTATGAAAATTTCAATTTTACCGTAATTTCCACAAAGCTAACATTGTGTGGTGGAAATTGTTTTTTTGATGTTCCAAACTCTTGATTGCAAGGATTACTTACATACTTTTACTATTAAAAAAAATGAGTGTTCGTCATTTGGTTTTTGAAAAACCTTTAGTACATTTTCTTCACAATTACCAATTTTCGACCAGACCTTTTTTAGGTATACCAGTCTCTGTGAACTTGGCATATCAAGTGTTGGCATATCAACTTTTTTTGAGAGTTCCCTTCGCATGCACAATAGTTCTATAGTTACTTAAAGTACCTTATTCCGAATACCTGAGATATTTAGAGAAACTTAGGTCTTACGAGTTTAGCTCGACGCTTTTTGGTCTAGATAGTCGGTGGCCATGTGGCCCTTAGTCTAGGACCGCTGCGGCTACAGCCAAACGCGCACTGCGTCTGTCTACGTGACAAATACACGCAAGAGCATGAATATTCGCGCAGTTGTATGGAGACTTGGAGACGTGTCGACCGCGGCAGTTGTGCAAACGTTCCGCTGGCGGCTCTGTCTCAGATTCCATTCAATTTTGCGATAACGCGCAAACGAATTCGTAAACGACTGCATGATCGATTTGAACGCACTAGACTAGAAGTACTGCAAACGGAACTCGACGACGAGCTCGACATCGACCTGTCAAAATTAGCTCTCATAAATGGCGTGGGAAATTTGACAGCTCTACGTAGAGCTGGTTTAAGAGATTAGTTAGTTACGTTAGAAAATAATAACCCGTGTGGTGTCGGGCTTAGAATAACACGTCTCCATTTCTTCCGTGGATGTCGTAAGAGGCGACTAAGGACATAGGTTAAGGTATACTTTAGGCGACAGCCTAGCAACCTGTCATTATTGTACCTGCCACGTGAAAATCACACCGCAATCACTGCATTTCATTTGTTTTTCACATTAATCGGGTCGCGAGCTTTTAATATTTTTGAATTTTGGGTCGCAAGGCAAAAAGTTTAAGAACCGCTGAATTAGAATGATACCTATACCCATGATGATCTTTTGAACCCAGCACACATGGCTTGGTGGACTTTATATTTTGCGCACGTGAACTGACGCCATGTCTGTCTGTCAGTCTGCTGATGCGCCGAAACTCGCAACCCAGTTCCGATGTGGAGTAGGTTAGTTGTAATAACAACTTTTTCAAGTTTATTCGATGACTCATGGGTGATGCATGCATTGTTTAAAAAGGCTTTATGATGATGTTAGGTAATACTCAATAAATATACCTACCTAATTAATTACGGTAATGTGATAGGTAGCGACAGGCTAGTAATCAGTAGGTTTAGTATAGCAACCCGCGCGGGATAGTCTACCTGACACTGAAGTCTCTAGTTAGACAGCGACAGGTATAGTCTAGGTCAGGGGTTCCCAATCTTTTTCACCCCGCGGCGCACTTGAAGTTTAGAATTTTGTCACGGCGCCCTACCCTGCGTATTTAAAAAGATACATACATACATGCATACATACCGTCACGCCTCTTTCCCACAGAGGTAGACTACTTTGTTCCACTCGCTACGATTCTGACATACCTCTTTTGCTTCATCTACATTCATTAATCTCCTCATACATGCTCGTCGGTTTCGGGTACTCTTGACCTGACCTGTTTCTAGAACGTTCGCGATTTGGTCACGGAACGTCCGTCTAGGTCTTCCCCTCCCACTGCACCCATCCACATTCCCCGTATAAATTTGTTTAGTCAATCTCCTTTCATCCATCCTTTCTATGTGACCAAACCAACTAAGCATACATGAAAAAGATACAACTTAGGCTTAGATAATGGTAGTATTTTGGTTGAGAGTGTAAAAATGAAAATGGTTTCTGATAATGATAAAGAATCGACTTACGGCGGCGCCCCTCAATACTTTCTACGGCGCAACAGGGCACCGCGGCGCACAGTTATAGTAGATTTGTTTAGGTAGTTAAAACAATATAAACAATCTTGACGTGTCTTTTTATTTAAACGTACACTCTATAAATCAATATCTATACATTTTACAATTTAGGTATAAAAAAATCATTTACTTTCATAATTGAATTGTATAGTGTAACGATTTTCATTATTAGACTGTGTATTTCAATAAAAAGACATGTCAAGATTGTTTACATTGTTTTAACCACCAAAACAAATCTATTATAGGGAACCCCTAGTCTATGCCGCGAGCATCTTTACTCGCGCCTTGCTGTGCTAAGCCAGCTGTCTCTATTACATTGTGATGGGCAATAAACTTGGCCAAATTGTAAGTGGTGGGGGTAAACACGCCCACCGGTTTTACCTGAAAAAACACTATCTATTGAAAATCTGGCCAAATATTTTGCCGATCACTATACCTTTTTTCATGTTTTTAAATAATTTGTATATCAGTGTGTGCCCTGCTTATTCAATTTGAGAATATAGGCGTGATTGCATGCCTGTGCAGCCACCAACAATGTAAAAAAGATGCAAACTTAGTAAAAAAATAATTTAATATCTCAAAATGGTTAAAGCAATACGTTTCACTATTTTTTTTAACTAAGTAAATTACATAGTGCCAAACTCAAAAAGAGATTGATGTGATTCAAATAGAGCCTCTATTCATAAAAGACTTGAAGCAAGAGTAATTAAAAAAAAATGAAAGGTAAAAAGCACTTTTTGCTCAAATTGTAGCGACGAAAATACCACTTTTTGAACTGGATTCATAATAATTATATGTATGTTTAAATGTCGTTGCGTAGGTAGGCCCCAAATCAGAGTGTAACAACTGTTAAACTAATTGCCATCTCCCCACACAAAGTGAATAAATATGTATTACCCAAAATCCGTGCATTCCTTGAATTACCCCTGCTCTTAAGAAAACATAAATACCAACACCTTAACACATTAAACCTTAACCACTGGCAACAAAGTTTATTTCCATTTGACTGTATACCCGCATGCGTCAAGTGATTCGGTTATTCGATTTTAAGTTCTTCGTAAAGGTTGTAAGGTTGTTTTTTGGTTAAGGCTTTTGTGAAGGCCAGAGTTTACCAACCATTTCTTTCCATTAGCACTGTGATCAGAATAATAACAATAAAGAGGTTTTAGGGTACCGTTGGCAAATAAGCGCGCCATTACATCGTAGTTAATTATAGGGTTATAGTTCGACAACTTCTTTGGGTGAGAGGCAGTAGCGGGGTGAGGTACTTCAGACGTTAGAGGGGACTGTAGAAGGCGGGGAGGGGGGGGAGGAATATCGCGCGTTGCTTGCAGGTGATGTTTAATTACTAAGTAAGGTAAACGTCCCTGTGCTCGACACTGACCCAATACATGGCACCTGCAACCTTATGTCATAGTAAGACAGGTGACAGATGGGTGCCATCTACTGGGCGTTGAGGCGTCGAGCATTGGTACATTTACCTTACATAAGACTTATCTGTGAATTGATAAAGTTTCCGGATCTCGGTATTTACGTACGATAGATCGGGTTTAAAACAACACCTCTCCATTTCTTCCGTGGATGTCGTAAGTGGCAACTAAGGAATTAGGTTAGCTGTCACTATTATACCTGCTAGCTCAAAATCAAAAAAAATATACGGTACAAGTGGCAACGAAACGTGAAATTGTCAGAGTTTTGTCTATGTAGAGTTTTTGTGCTCTGCCTACCCCATTTGGGAATACAGGCGAGGCGTGATGGGTGTATAGGTATGTGTATCTACTTACCAACTTTAACTTTTAGAGAAAAAGTGTCATTTCACGAATCACGATTACGTCTTTTCCGATAATCATTTCCTAAAGTTTATGCTAGACAGGATAGAGTAAGTAGAGCTGAAATTGCTAAAAGTGGCTTCAAACGTAAATTACATTTCTGTGGAACGTTCCCTTCTCTGCCTAACCCGTTTAGGAATTTTTAAGTTCTGTAAAAAATACATTTTTTCTTGCCCTATACTGAACCCAATAAAAAACAAAATAGAGTTGTCCAGCAACCATGAAACCAGTTTAAAAATAAAATGCCGGCGAGTCAACACACGCCCGGTAGCCGGCAAACAGCCAAGATGGCCGCCGTTTGACCTCTTTTCTAAGAATTTTGACTTTTTTACTTATTTAGAGGTGCCTGACAATTCTGATTCCCCACCAAAGGAGATCCATCCAGTAGTTTAGGTTCCACTCCGCGCGAGACCTAGCGAAAAGTGTAAGGCTAGGCTGGCTAGTATAGATTTTCTAGGTGGGCCAATTTTTTTAAGACTGTAGCGACGGCGGATTTTTCATGGCGAGCAACCATGTGAAAGCGTTGCCACAGCGCTTCGCTAGCTTGCCGGCCAAATGCGCTGGGCGGGCCAATTCAAATGCCTTGGCTTGGCGGGCCTGGCTTTGGCCAGCCTTGGTCTAAACCTTAGACTCTAAGGCAGCCATACTCAAAGTGTGCTCCGCGGAACCCCAGGGTTCCGCGACACCTCTGGAAGGGTTCCGCAAGAATTTAGAAAAAAAACACCACTCTCTGGTCAAACGTTTTGGTGCAGCATACGGACGGACGGATGAACTGAATTTTTTTTGTAGGGTTCCGTCAAGTATTTCGCTTAACGAAAGGGTTCCATCAGCAAAAAAGTTTGAGAACCGCTGCTCTAAGGCAAGCAGGTGATGGTAAAAAGAGACAGCTTTATTTTTACGCCTAAATGCTCGGGAAAACTCTCAGAAACAAGACTGCGCTCTGAAACTCGTATAATAGATGTGGGTGTCAAGTCTGCCAAGCTAAGTGGGACTGGGCCGGACATGTCTGCCGATTGCACCCAGTCCATAGACGAAAATGCTACTAAACTCTACTAGACAGATCTGATGATAACGGCCACTCAGTCCCGCAAATCATTTATGGTTTCTCACTTATAAACAGAGATCGGAAAAATTTGCGACATTGTTTGCAATTATGTGGACATGACACCAAAATTAATCAAACTGTTAATTAATTATTCATTGAAACATAATTAGAATTTTTGGGAATAATAGTTTAATTACTTATAAACTGCTTATAAGTACGTATATACTATAATAAATTAAAAAAAAATGACGTTACGACGACGATGAATTACATAAATAATTATTAGCAAAAGGTTCGTATTTAAAATGGGTATCGTTTCCGTAAATATTTATGTACTTATAATAAATAAATAACGATTTGGAAAAAAAATACTGTATTTTTTTTTAAATAAACCAATACTTTAACAAACTTTTGTATTTATTTACTAGGAATCAAATTATATGTCAAGTACAAAACTAAAATAATGATGCTAGAAGTGGCTGCGAAGCGTGAAATAGTTTTAATCATGGTTATGTCTATTTCACATTTTGTGTGCTCTGCCTACGCCATTTGGGAACGTAGACGTGATTATATGTATGTATGGATGTTTGTAAAAAATTAATTAACTGAATAACATTTTGATTAATTTTGGAGTCATGTCCACATAATTGCAAACAATGTCGCAAATTTATCCGATCTCTGCTTATAAATGTGAATCGTCACTGTCAAAAAACTGTGCAGGGTCAATAACCATAGAAAAACGACCATGGAAAAAGCCACTAGCGTTATGCGCGATCTTGGGCGGCCAATAAGAGCACAGCAATCGCCGCGATGCTTTGGCGGAATCGTCTCCGAAAAACCAAAAAGACATTATCTCTCTAGTGGGATAACTACTCGCTGACCCAGACCGACGGGCACGAATCGTTAGCGAATGGGTTCCGAGGGATGGCCAAAGGAGTAAGGGTGGGTAAATATTTGGGCGTTTGAACCGATGTCATTATTCTCAACACTTTTTAATTTCAATTTAGAAATTGGTAAAATAAGTGTATCATATAGTGTCTATGTCTTGCAAATAGGTACACACTAGACTACAGTGTTGCCAGAGGCAATTTGGAATTTTCAGTAGAAAATGATAAATTTTAGCAGTAGATTGGAAAAAAAATCAGTAGATTAAAAAAAAATGGGCTACAAGCAAAAAAAAATCGGCCAAGAGCGAGTCGGATTCGCGCAAAAAGGGTTCCGTACCAAAAACAGCAAAAAAAAAACATTTTTATATGGGAGCTTCAACCCCCCCCCCGAAACTAAATCCTGGCTACGCCCGTGTTATTTTGATATTGGTGTTTGTTGTTATAGCAGCAACAGAAATACATCATCTGTGAAAATTTCAACTGCCTAACTCTTACGGCTCTTAAGATACAGCCTGGTGACAGATGGACAGACAGACAGACGGACAGCTAAGTATCAGTAATAGGTTCCCGTTTTCACCCTTTGGGTACAGAATTCTAAAAAACGAATTAGAATTATAATATGTTACAATATTTTCACAAAGAATTCTGTTTATCATTTTAATAGTGAAAATCTGCGTTGGGTTTTTTTTTAACATTATAAGATCCTTGACTATGTACAATTTTGTGTGTCGAACGAAATAAACTGTTTGTATTTGTTTGGGTTTTGTGTTGTACGTTTGCTATAAATATGGCTAATTAATACCGTAAATTCAGAAACTTGAGAAGCATAGTTATAGTGTTAAAGACCGGACGACTGGATAGCAAAAAACCTCTAGCCAATCTGGTCAAATTCAAACTGAATTGGAAAAAGCAGGTAGATTCTTTCAATTATTACAGTCTAGGCAGTAGATCAGTAGATTTTTTTCAAATCAGGTAAATCAGTAGATCTGGCAGCACTGCTAGACTATTATATACACATTTCCAACAGTATCTGAAAAAAAAAGTGTTGAGAATAATGACAGCGGTTCAAACGCCCGAATATTTACCCGGGTAGACCCAAGGGGAGGTGGCGGGACGACCTGAATACTTGAAGACGATTGGCAGGTGCATGCTAGAGAGAGATAGGGAAGAGTGACGGAAGAAAAAGGAGGCCTGCCCAGCAGTGGCGTATTATTACGTTAAAAAAAAGTGAACCTTCTGAATGTCATTACATTACCTATTCGGTGCCCCACATCCGATACTCTAAACCAGTGATTTTGAACCTTCTTTGTAAAGCGACCCAACCCCCTTGGTAGGTAGATACAAAAAAATTGCGGTACTTACTTCAATTGAAGACAGCAACCTGTCACTATTCTATCTCTACCAACAGTTTTTAAATCTAAAATCACCCCAGAATTGGCTACGAAGAGTGAAAAAGCCACGAATTTGTTACTCTAGCGTTTCGTGTGCTCTGCCTACCCTGTACGTGTGGCTGTCATGTACATTACATATATCCATTATGCGACACGATCCGCTCGCCACCCTTGTATAAACGGTGTAACAATTCTCACCTTAAGGAAATATGCAGCGTCATCAATCCTGCAATCCGACGTAAAACAGGGAATGCAGTAAAATGCACATTTCACAGCTCCAATAGAGCCCGGCTAATGGCAACTCCGTGCCGGCTAGAATGCATTCCATGCAATAAAAACAAATATAGACTCAAACACAACAAATAAAAAAAAATACCAAAAAGCACCGCCATTTTGAGAGGCGCGCGCGCACGTCCCGGGCCCAAATCTTTATAGATCGCTTTCGTGCGTGACATTACATAGATTTTTTCGATCTTTTTTTGGTACAAATTATGATCAATGATCTATTTGTGGGTGTTGGAGTGCGGGCGGCACGTAGGGATCTGTTTAATTAGTACTATTATGAAGAAGTTTATTGGGTTGGTGGTTGGTGGAGTTAAGCCTAATTTTATTGATGGTATTCGAACAATTAGTTGAATGTTCATCTGATGAAACAGAGGCAAAGGCAAATTAATGAACAAAGTTGATTCCTACTTACAATGAAAAGATTAATAGAAAATATTTGCAAGGATCAAAAAGTTGCGCCTGCGTTAAGTACTTAGTTAAAATTATTGGTGTTTTTTTTTTTCATTTTGACACGAAAGTCGTAAATGCAAAAGTTACTCTCCAACCTTACCCCGCTTGCAGTATAATGTTATGTTTCAACGTTACAACGAAAATAATTAAAACACAGCTCAATCATATCGTCTTATTTAAATTGTTGAAAGAGGAGCTTAACTTAATCGTCCCATTTTTTTACGTGCCTACCCCATTTGGGAATACAGGCGTGATACTTAGCGTGCTACTATAAAAAATATATAGATGAGAGATAAGTTTGTTTCTTTTTGTCTATGACCTAATTACCAGCCAGGTTGTATTTTTAAACAATGCACCGTATTACGCGAAGCCTGTAAATGTTATACCTACCCGTCATCGTGCAACTATGTAACAGTGGCAACAATAACACGGCAAACGTGATAACCGAGTAAATACGTGCAGTTTGACCGTTTGGCACGTACCGAGGTGCTCAGCGAAGAACAGTACGGAAAGGATACACGCGTGGCTTGTGTTTGTAAAATCGGTGCTGGTGCTACCTGTATAGGTCAGTTAACTGAAGCTGGCACGTTCACAGTACTCACACTTGTGCAATTTCGCTAAACAGTATGTTTAAAATTAATAATTTTGATCAAATCGGGCAGACTTTTCATAATACGTACGCAGTGCAAAGTCACGCCGCTTGCTAATTCACAGATACTACTCAAACCCAATGCGTACGTCTGTTTTACGTGCCAGCTTTAGTTAACTGACCAGTCTTTAGCCTTTATTGTAAAAAAAACATGACGAAATAACAGAAAAATGCATAAAGTACAAAGGCGAGTATACAGGGTGATAATGTAATCCGTAACGAAATTTTACATACCTGTATGTTAATAAAACTTAAAAATATAATTTGAGTAGTTTCTCATTTTCTTTTGTAAGTAAGAAGTTATTGGTCATCAAAGTTTTCCTAAAAAATGCTAACATTATTGACACCGCGCGTGGGGCGTCAATTATCAATCGACTTATGTACAATAACAATAAAAAAATAACCCTACCCTACAAATCTAAAATAAGCGTACCTTAATAGCTGTTCAAAATGAAGTCCATTTCTCTCCAAACAGAGTCTTGCACGTTTCAAAACGTTTTCATTCACTCTTCTTAACACTTCAGTGTCACTTTCACTTCAGAAAATGCACTTACAATCTTGTCTTTAAGATTAGTGTAAATTTTGTGGTTCGTCCATGTACAGTTGTACACACGGCGCTTGATTTCGCCCCAAAGATAGAAATCACAAGGGGTGAGGTCAGTTGACCTGGCAAGCCAGGCCACAAATCCACTGCGACCTATCCACCGGTCACTGTACACAATTGTTCAAGTGCTCGTGCGTACATCGTGAGCGTAATGGGGGGTTACACCATCTTGTTGGTAAAAAATACTGGATGTACACTCGCACCATTTCATAGTACTCGCGATTAGAAAATTCTAACGACATTGTCACTCGCACACTTCGCGCTTACGTAACGTACGACCGGGGTGATTAGGGAACGCGTGCGCGTCGCCTGCCAGCTTGCGAATTCATTTTTCACACCTACCCTCGGCGGTTGCTTTAGGGGATTGTGGCAAATGCAAAACTACCCTACTTTAGAATAGAATTTAGACAAACGTAAGCAGTTACACCGCGGTTTGTAGTATGCCCACATTCAATATTTTTTTGGGAATTTCCCGATGAAAAAAAAAAGAAGAAAAAAGTGTTTTTTTATTTTACCGTTGCATTGTGCTAGTGATTCTGAGTATCAGTAATTAATTTCGTTACGGATTTCATTATCACCCTGTATGCCTTAAAAGGATCCCTTGTGATGACCTTCGAGCGATTGACAAAACATGACATGACACACAAAGGTTGTTGAGAATAAAGACAATTACCTTTAATATAAATAATGTAAATAAATAATTAACAAATACGTAGTTTAAATAGTTGTCTGTATGGATAAATGTTAAACATACTTCGTTTATTTCAGGATTTGAATTTGAACTACCAAACCCGCGAGATTTTTTAAAACCTAATGCTCATTAGATGGCTAACAAAAACTGTTGCATTGATGACATAATGTAATTATAATTATTAATAATGTTTACCAATTTCGTTACAAAATTTCAGAAAATGCGTGTAAGGAGTTTATTCGAAAGTAAAATTAAACGAAATACCTATAGCAATTAAGTATAAATTAATGATAATTCAATTATTAAACAAAAGTAAAAGTATTATTATGAAAACCGATGCTGAGTTCTGGAATATCCGCATCCGCATCGACATCCGCGGGTGTCAAAAATATGCATTCCCAACATCCCTGTGGGGACACCCTGATTAGAATGTAGTGGGGACCAGTCACGTCAGACTCGACGACGCCAATTCCGCCACTTTGTTCGTTCCCATTGAACAATACTCATTTACGCTACACTCCCCGCTGCGCTTTAGCCATTCAACCTGTTTTATTTTAATTTTGTAAAGTTAATATTCAATGGTATTGATGCCTTAAAAATACCTTTCCCACGCTACGGCGACGATGTGTCTGGTGAAATTTGGAACTTTAGAAACTGGATACGTGATCGTTTGATGAGTCAAAGGAAACCATATGAAAAGGGTTTTTTATGCACGAGAACATACGTTAGTAAAGAATGTAAAAGTATATTATATCACTGTGTAAGACTAAATTAGCATACATAACCGTCACGCCTTATTCCCTGAGGGGTAGGCAGAGACAACAGAGCGCCATTCGGTTCTATTCTGACATACTTCTCTCGCTTCACTCACATTCATCACTCTCGTCTCTAAATTAAATGCTTTATTAACATGTCAATTAGTGATGAAAGTGTTGTTACAGTGTATTACACATATTTATGTAACTTAGGTTTTGTCTCCTTAACTTATCCTTATTTTGTATATTTACTTGGTTCAAATATCCTGTCAATCGCCTTTAAGTTGACTAGCAGAGATCCCCACGCTGATAAGTTTTCCTTTGCACATGATCATGTTATGCAATAAAGATAAGTACAATACTTTCTTTAAAGCTTTGTTTTAGAGTCGTACGCGTACTGTTCCCATACTGTGTGATGTATTAGTAATTATTAGCAATAGCTTGTAAGGTTACATTGTATATTGTAATATATATGTTTTCCTTTTGAAATTATTGAAACAGTGCTGGAATATACAATTTTGTGGTTGGCTACCTAAGGGGCTTTGCCACCGCCTTGTTAAACGAGGCGAGACGATAGTTAAAATTAGTGTTTTTTATGATAATTAGATTTTTTAGGAAATATAAAGGAATCATTTTACGAATTACTGATTTTCGGCTTTACAATGTACCTTCTATACTTACATCTTAGGGCCGATTTATCCAAACTAGATAATAATTTGCCGTGTGGTGTCGTCATAGAATAACACCTCTCCATTTCTTCCGTGGATGTCGTAAGAGGCGACTAAGGAAATAGGTTTGGGTATGCTTTGAACGACAGGCTAGCAACCTGTTACTATTCTACCTCTTCCATCTTTGCAAACCTAAAACTATGCTAGAAGTGGTTGCGAAGTAATAATGTAATAATGGTTTTGTCTACCTATGTCACATTTCGTGTGCTCTGCCTACCCCATTTGGTAACACAGGCGTGATTGTATGTATGTATTGTATGTAGAAAATAATGTTTTCTTGTATACGCAACTCTTACCCGTCTCAACTCGCGATTAAAATAGCGACTAATTCCTACATTTTAGTCTAGGATCATATTCTCGTATGGTTAACTCGACGCTAAGTATAATTTATACAATACTTTCATACAAACATCACGCCAGTATTCCCAAATGGGGTAGGCAGAGCACACGAAACGTTAATAAGCCAAAACCATTATTATTTCATGTCCCGTTGCCACTTAGCATAAGTTTTAGGTTACGGGTAGTGATGTTTTTTCATAGCGAAATAAAAGGAAAATATCATTACTTGCTTTATTTGTATGAAAAAGTTATTTAAAGTACTTGCTAAAATAAAAAGTGGCCTTCTCCAAGACTGAAATATATTCTCATTCTTAGTCGGTAAATTTCATTTACTATTTGTACTTAACTTTGCAAGTATAAATGGCAACTAAGTGTTACTTAGTCAATATTTCCACATCGCTTTCCACCCTAAAACGTCGTAAGTGCCCTTACAGCTCCACACATTACCGCCATTTTAAAACCATAACCGCTAAGTCGAAACATTAGTTCCAGCTCCGCGGAAGAACGGCGTATGTGCTGATACGACTTCATACTTTTTAGACGTTTTGGACGTCAAAAGAGAGAGAAAAGCGAACGTGACTGCATAAAGGGCTTGCAGACGATTAGCAGTAACGCAGAACCGCGATAAGTGATACGGGAATTGAGCGAAAATATGCGTTATTACAATGTTGTTAGAGTGCTTAAGGACGTTTTGTTTACTTGGTTTTCGTTTAACAGATGTAAAATATTTGCGGCGATTAGTAAAGGGCGGTTATGCTGCGTTTTATTGATTTTTACTTAGAGAAATGTGAATTGCTTGAGTACTTGCCATCATGTGCTCGTGAAGTGGAACGACACCTTAACGTAACATACATGTACCTATATGTGTGTACAGATGTAGTGAGAAACTATTTTCCTTCGTAAATTTTCGGAAAAGTTCGTATTTATCGTTTTCTCTTAAATAGCTTCGGTACCCATTTTAAAGGGAATTCATTCCGTAGAATATATGGTAAATATCCAGTTTTAAGTAATAATTGTAATTGTTTTGAGTAATAAAACGATAAATACGAACTTTTCCGAAAATTTACGAAGGAAAATAGGTTCTCACTACATCTGTATTTTGTATGGGGAAAGGAGGTAAGTTCGAGCATTTCTTTACCATGGAAAAAGAAGTACGCCAATTTACCCCCACTACTTAAAACCTTGCTAAGGCGCAGCGCAGACGACAGACTTTTGTGCGATCGAGTCTGCGGAACAATACAATCTCTGAATGGCGCGCAGAGAGTTTCCGTTCAGAGTTTTCATTGCTCCGCAGACTCAATCGCACAAAAGTCTGTCGTCTGCGCTGCCCCTAAATTAGATACCGCGGACTGTAGGTAAGAGGAAATATGATGTAAACAAAATCATGACCATTTCACGATTCACTGTTGAATGTTGATAGCATATGCCTTGATCACACGTACCGAGTAGAGTGGCGAGAGAGTGTTCTCGGCCGAGTACTCGGTTCGTGTGTACTATTGCCTTCATACTATACACGAACCGAGTACCTACTCGGCCGAGAACACTCTCTCGCCACTCTACTCGGTACGTGTGATCAAGGCAATATTGGTAAAATGACGTTTTATTCGTGGATGTTGCTGTGCTATGTTTTGTGGCTTGCTTTTGGCAACAGGTTGGCCATCTGCCACTATTGTACCTCATAATTTTAATCCTGAAATTATGCTAAAACCGGTTACCAAAGGAGTAATAGTCATAGTTTTTACTATGTATGTAAGTGGGAAAACACGTCGTGAATATAAAATGCGTTAGGTTACAATAGGTTAAAAGGATAGGTTCAAAAGTGAGTTCAAAAGACATTAATCTTATTCGGATTATTACGGTAATTTATTATTGGAGGAAACAGCGGATTATTTATACAAAGCTCTACCATTTTACTATTGAGGTTATTTTCTGGGTAGGTACTAGTTAGGTACTCTAATATTAATTACCTAATTAAGTTAACACTTTTATTGTACAAAAAAATTAAATAAAAAAAAGTCTTCTCTGCATTTTGTATGTAGATATTAGGGCTATACCTACATATCAAACTTTAAAACTAATTGCGTAAAGCGTGGCAACGTACCAAGAAATACTTAAAGTTATGAAAAACGCAAGATTGATTGACATCTCCATGCAATTCGGAATTTAACACACAGTGGTGCAAAGGTGTGAAAACACGCCATAACTTCAGAACACAACCATTAATAACAACCGGATTACCGGCTTATGGCACAGCGTAAACCGACGCCATCTGTGCTCTCTTAGTGGAAGTGTTTTGCTTCCGCTTTTTTGACGAATTGGAAACTCACATGAGGTTAGGCGAGGGTTAGGCAAGCTCATTGTGTCGTTTGTCGCATACATACAGTGTGTTACCGGCGTGCGGGCATTTCTTGAAGCAGTGTTAAGAGATGCGGTTTGTTAATCGAACCATTAACTTAATGGCATTAAAAAACAAAATTTCACACGGCGTTACTTTTCTAAGAAAAGTTTAATTGCACGCAATGTACAACAAAGTTTCTGTCACAAAATGACAAATCTAATGTCATCTTAGTATTAACTGGAAGTTAAGTGAAGTTAAGTTACGCATACATTGAAGACTCAGAAAATGGAAGAATTGCATTTGTGGCTTTATTTTAAATAATTATGATATGCTAATACTTGCAAACGATTGCTAATTTGATGCATTATCGTCAGTTTTAATAAATGCCCGCACGCCGGTAACACACTGTATAGGACAGACCCGCTAGAGAAACAATGTTGGCCACCCAGGCCCGCAAAATGTTGGCGATTTGTCACTTACTAACGTCACCGTCACTGTCACAGAAACTGTGAGACAATAACCGTAGAGGAAAAAGGCACTAGCGTTACGCGCGATCTTGGGCCGGCCAATAAGAGCACAGCGATCGCCTCGATGGTTTGGCGGAATCGTCTCCGAACAACCAAAATGACATTAATAATTAATACTCTAGTGCAGGGATGGCGAACCAATGGCACGCGTGCCAACCTTGGCACGCAGCAAAATAATTCAGTCACGTCGAATGATACAGACAAATTTACCCAGATACTTAAATAATTGTAGTTTTTAATGAATAGTATGACTTAATACCATCTAGTGTTAATTTTGTTCTAGATTATTAATAAGCATAAATTATTTGATGGCACGTTATAGCTATGATACCATTTACTTGTCTCATAAAAAATGGCACTTGAATCACAAAAGGTTCGCCATCCCTGCTCTAGTGGGTTTGTCCTTTATGGTCGCATACGGTGACCGCAAAGAGGCACGGTCGTCGGCCGCATGCGGCAAGTGACAGCTCTCACAGTCTGGCTAGGTGATGGAAGTCGGCTGACAGTCTAGTCTAGTGTGAAGATGACCTTAGGATGTTGTTTGAAACACGTGCGGCGACAGCATTAGGTGAACGACTATTGACGCCATTTTATCTGTACTTTGCACTTTGTGTATTTAAAATGTTTTTCAAAATAATTTTATCTGAATTACGTGACTGTTTCTCATTTCATAAACTACACTCGTGTATTAATTTAATGCCTTTTGTCACTCAGCAGTCCCATATAACTATGTATTAAAACAGTCATTTTCAAGTGCATGACTATAAGCAGGTGCGTAAATTAAACAAAACCAGTGTTTTGTTAGCAGTTTTCTTTAAAATAAATAAGCAATCAGCGTTACATTTAGCCCAGATTTTACCAGGTCAATGCTAAACAATTATCATGATCATCATTTTTTTTTCATTTGACAACGCGTGAGAACCGAAGTGATTATTAAAAAAAAGCGGAGGCGTCATTGTGTTCCGGCGCGAAACAATACCTTCCCGCCAAAAGCGTCACCCGTTCAGAAAAAAAAGAACACCATAGACTAAAAACGGAGTGACTTTAAACCTTAACTTTTTGTAAGTCTTGCAAATTGTCGACAATTGTCGCGTGGAGGTGTGAAAGGATTTTTTTCGAGTTTTGTTTCATTTCGTTGCACTTGTTACTGTGGGAAACATTCGTACGTTTGCGTTTTTGAATCAAATCTGCTTTGTGCGTTGTTTCGGGGCATGAGTCACTTTGTATGGTCATATCCAATTGACGTTTGTACTTAAATTCTATTATTAAAGTGAAAAGGTAAGTAGATAGTTTTTATAGTAACACCGTTACTAGGATTGTGCTGGGGAAAATCCTCTTCGTGTTTATTTAGGTGAAATATATTTTGCAAGAACATGTGTAATGTATTTTTGTAGACCCTTAGAGTATTTTTGTATTTTTTGTGTTCCCATTCGACGAAAGAATCACAATAGTTATTTTTAAATTACACATTAGATATAAACATCTTATTAATGTACATGTATTATCCCGTGTGGTGTCGGGTTTAGAATAACACCTCTCCATTTCTTCCATGGTTGTCGTAAGAGGCGACTGAGGGCATAGGTTAGGGCATACTTTAGGCGACAGGCTAGCAACCTGTCACTATTGTACCTGCCACCTCAAAACCTAAAAAATATTACGCTAGAAGTGGCCACAAAACGTGAAATAGTCATCGTTTTGTCTATGTAGCGTTTTGTGTGCTCTGCCTACCCTGTTTGGGAATACAGGCGTGATTGTATGTATGTATGTATGTAATGTAAGTTTTGATAAACTAGCAAGCAAGCGCTGAAAACATTTAGCTGAATATGGTATAGTAGCAAAATTCAATACTCAGTACGGCCCTTGCATAATGACGTAACGAGAAACAAAAGACACCAGACACCCGCCCGTTCCCAAGCCCACGTCAATGCAAATTATTGAATGATTACAAACTTATGAATGACGCCGCAGGTGTCTAAATTTTACAAGCGTAAACAGAAAAAATAACCGTGCCATAGACACGCGCGTTGCGGCCAGAGACAATGGCATTATAGCACCTCGCCTTCGTCAAAAAAAAAAACAATGCCATAGATAACTTTTGGCGCGTTTTATTGACTAATTTTCCCACGTTTGGTAGAATAAAGTGGCAAAAGAATTTACCACTTCTAACCTAACGAGGGATTTTGATCCTTAAATCCCTTGCCGATTGAGCTTTTTTCCCGTGCGCGATCTAGTCGACTGTGCTCTTCTTCGTTGGAGACGGACATGTATTTTAATTTCTTACTTGGACTTAGGGTTTAAGCTTCGTGATCCATTGTAATCCTTTTCAGGTGATCACGCAACTTATGAGCAGTCTGAAAACATCTGCTTTGTATTGCGATTTAGAATAAGTCACTTTTTTCCTCACTTCTACTTTTGTAAGGCGTTTTTTGTCACTCACCTTTTGGGGTTGTTTCTAAAGAAACGTAATAAGTAGGTACTGTATTGACGTGTTTATTTATAATTTTCTTTGTGATTTTAGTTATAAGCTTTTCTGTAAATATTTTTCCCAATTAGAAATAATTTATTTTCTTCTTTGAATCGAATTCTCTCTAATTTGAATTAAATTTAGTAATAATTTGTTTATTTAGTACCTAGTTAGTGTTAAGGGTTAATAAACTTTTTCTCTCATCCTTTTTGACAGTTGCAACTTGTATAGAAACATGAGTATTCTTAATTTATAAAGTACGTACTAATTGTACTAATTGTAATTCACAGCCTATTTGCCTAAATGAAGCCAATGGCCGAATGCACGGTGGCAAATTTATACATCTACATTTAAATATATATTTTTTTAAAACACCCAGGCTTAATAAAATTATATTCAAGCGAACAAAAAAAAGGTATTCCGAAACGCATAACCCCACTTAAACTCCCTTACAAAAACCAGCAGCGTTCACGCACTAATCCATTTAATCCAAACTAAACTGCGCTTTAAAATAAATCATAAACGACATAAATATCCGAGCACCTCTCTGCTTAAACTGTGTCCCCTCTAAAACAATACAACCGTCAATCTTTGTACTGGAACTGTCAATAGAACGCGGAATAACGTCGTAACTGTCCCTCATTCGTAAGCACGGACTCTACGGAGGCGTAGAGTCGTTTACGTCGTTTAGGACATTGTTGGAGGGGTGGATGAACTACCCTTGGGGGGAGGACCACCGGGGGAACCCGGATCCTTAGATTATGTGCACGTGTGCTAGTGTACGCAATTTGAGAGAGATTTTGAGTTAAAATAGTTCGGGTCTGAGGGTTTTGAGATGTTTTGTGAGATTATTCTTTAGTGTTTTGTTTTCTTAGTGGCTGGTATTTTTACTGTATTCCTCTCTAGCAACTTATGTCTAATGAATGTGAAAATAACTGTTATTTAAGTATGTTTAAATAATGAGCAATAGAGAGTGCTATGCTCGGGGTGTCTCTACGTGATCGAATTCAATTCAATTCAATTCAATAGTTTATTCCATAACAGTGTTTACATTGTGTCGGACATTAAAAAAAAATGGAATTAATAACTTACATCTAGATAGCATTTTATATCTATGAATATTAACAGAATAAAATAATTTACAAAAATAACATCACCTATGTGCTAATAAATTCGTTTACATCGTAAAAACACATTCTTATTAAATAATATCTTAGCTTATGTTTGAATTATACTACTGTGCTGATTGATTGATTTATACTACAGACACACAGACAGATTGATTTATACTACTGTGCTGTACGACTCTGAGGGTGGGTGCAATCAACTTTGTTAAATCTTTCCTTCGTGTGCTTTGTCTGTACGTTCCTTCATCTTTGGATTCATATTTTTCCGAATGTCGTACAACGTCGGTTCAGAAATTAGGAGACCCGTAGACCAACTAAAGTCATCGATGTACCCCACCCGGTTAGCAAGTTGAAGTGGCAATAGGCAGGCAGATTTTTACGTTTAAATACTTAAAAACTTAGCACGACCACTAAAAAAATCTTCTGGTCATTATGTACACCTTCAAAAGATCCACAGATTCGTTATCTCCAAAAAAACACGCATCTCATTTTACATCTCAAGTTGCCGGAGCAAGATGGCAGATATGCAAATTTTTGCATTCATGTCACTTTATCGATTTGCCCTTTTGTGTGTGCAGTTATTAAATACACTCTGTGCTTGCGCATAAAGTGTGTTCATTTGTTTTTATCGTTATTATTATTGACAACCGTTGACTTGGTGCTATGGCTGTGTAATCTTTTTTGGTTCATTATTTTATACTTAGGTACATAGACACAAGAGAACGGCCAAAGAATGGAAATAAGATGAGAGGCGAATGTCTTTTCAAGCAGCGCTTTTTTGACATTTATAAATTGTTTGAGCATACAATATCAATAACATTTTAGTCTATCTTTGGGTTCCATTTTTCATCTAGACTCTAAAGTCTATATGATTAGATTGTGTAAATAGTAGAGAAAGTAGTTCCGTGTGATGTGTAGATTTAGAATAACACTGTTCCACTTCTTCCGTGGATATTGTGTACTTATTTTAACCGGCTAGCAACGGTTCGAGAGATACAGCCTGGCGACTGACGGATGGACGGACGGATAGCGAAGTCTCTTCTTTCTTACTAAGTTACGTGACTGTTAAATTTCAGACTACTGGGGAAAATATATTTTGCCTCAGCTTTCTACCACCTTAGGCCGGGAAAACATTATGCTTGTAGCTGGCAGATTTTTTGCAAGTATCTGACTTGACTTGATGTTGACTTGTTTTTCTAATAACACTAGTGTAGTAACGCCTCTCCCATAAGGGTCTCACCAAACCAGTCGACGCCTTTTCGGCAAAATGCGGGTAGAAAAAGCTTTATGTCAACGCAATAAGGGCGAACAAGACGTGAATTGGCTCGGCCATTCTCGGTCGAACGAGCCGAGCCGATTGACGTCTTATTCGCCCTTATTGCGTTGACATAACGCTTTTTCTACCCGCATTTTGCCGAAAAGGCGTCGACTATTGTGGGGAGACCCTAAGTGGTGACCCTGACCCTGACGTGATATAAACACGCAACCTTCTAATAGGGATCTTACGGAGTTCAGGCTCCGATTCCGATACGTCGGAATTTCTGATTGAGGCCGGCCACATACATTCGGAATTTTTCCGTTCGGAATCTCGAATCGGACTGTCCGATCGCAGTCAATCCATACAAAATCAATGGACCGCCACATTCGGAATTCCGAACGGAAAGCTTCCGAATGTGTGTGGCGGTCCATAGATTTTGTACGGATTGACTGCGTTCGATTTTCCGATTCGGGAATCCGAACGGAAAAATTCCGAATGTATGTGGCCGACCTGATATATATCTCATCTCCGACTTTAAAAATGAGAGGTTTTGATCGAATCGGAAGTCGCCGGGGGCTTTCAAATAAAGCGTTTGCTAAACTTACCTATTATATATTTTGTTGGTACTGTACTGTGTGGTGTCGGGTTTAGAATAAAACCACTCTATTCCGTCCAGGGATGTCAGAAGAAGCGTAGCTTTGTCCTAAGGACTAATGTGACGCTTTTATACGAAGCTAGTTTGGAAATAAACTAAAAAAAAAACTCGTCACCTACCTTATTATGGGAGACCTTGTCAAATGTCTATGGCAAGCCGGTAACGGTAGCAAGAGACAACAATATTGCGCATAAACATGTTTTCTTGAGTGGACCTTCTGTATGTAGTACCTATTCTGTGACCCTAGTGCAAAAATTTCGGCCACATGTCACATCAACAGTCAACATAACAACGTCTTTATCGAAAACAAACAAACCACAGATGCAGTAAACGGCCTGACACCTCAACAGCGCAAGTTACACAATATTATCAAGCAACAATAAAAATCAATCGTCAAACGTCAAGTGATATACGGGTTCTTTTATGTGACAGCTTATTGTTGCCGCCATTATTGTACCTGTTATTTTTTTCACGGAAACGGACATAGGAAGGAGGTGTTCAGCCAGTATGCTTTTGAATCTGCCCGAGTAAGGTGCAATTTGTGATAAATAGTTGCGTGTTTTTAGTTCGAATCGAATTACTTTTTTTTTAATATAAATATCAATATGAAATATCCGAGCAGGAAATGTTTGACGAGATTTACAAGCGATATATTTGCTGATTTTCGTAAGTTTTTTTTTACATTTTATCGTAATCTCGGTTGTTTTTCGCGTATGAAGTTCTGAAAGAGTTAAGGTAAGTTTACCTTCGTCCATGTTGAAATGACTCTACCAATTTCTTAATTTTATAAAATACTTCAAACAGACTAAGCTGATGTATACATAATATTGGTTGAAAAAAAGAGGAAAGCTTACTAAAATTTCAAAATTTATTTATGTTTTTTTTTTTAATTTATTTCACACAATTATAACTATTTTTACAGAACTATGCCTAAAACAATAGCGTAACTACATCAATCTTTATCTATTTATACCTACATATAACTTCTTACGCCTACAACCAACTTTGTGAATTCATACTGAGAGCAAATAATTTTAAACAAAAAAAAACCGACTTCAAATTTGGGCTATACTGAAAGCATTTGTCTAATAATGAGGGTGACCTTCCACCACCAGCAGGCCTCACTAATTACTGAAATTATAATTTCCAGTCTGCAGGTGCATTCAGTATTGAAAGAATTATCCTTTAACTCCTAAGCATTAAGGAGTTGACCTTCCATCATCAGCTCAGTCATATTTTTTTTTACTGCCAGACGTAAATACTGGTGTAGCTTTGAAAAATGTACTAAAAACATTACCTGTGCCAATAAAATTTGAGGGTTGCCCTCGATTTCCCTCATATTCCATCATCAGATCAAGATATGCTGGCAATGGGACCACCTGGAAACTATACCCTTTCAAACAAAAAAATAATTTTCAAAATCAGTCCAGGCGTCTTCGAGTAATCAGCGAACACACATAAAAAAAAAAATGATAAAAAAAAAATATCCCGACGAATTGAGAACCTCCTCCTTTTTTTGAAGTCGGTTAAAAAACAGATCGCTGCTTTCCGCGACAAGGTTGAGGGTGCAAAAAAAATGTACAAATAGAGCTCAGCGCATTCGCGCGTTCCTCGCGACAACTTGTCAGTTGCTAAACACATTTTCATTTTCACGTACAAATTTTATTAGTTAAAATTACCTTTACAACTTTTGTATTTAGTGCATGTTCATGAAATTATGAACATACAGGTACGTGCTGCTTACGACATTTGCTTCCAATTTGCCAATATACTTATAAGAAAGTCTGCGCTTGTCAACTAGACATAAATATAATTAATCTTTTTCAATTTGCTATAAAATTACTCGTAGGTAGTACCTGATTGAATGATTATAAAAAGATACCGATTTTCCCTATTTTTTTTTATACAAAACATCATGCTTAGTATTCCCAAAAGGAGTAAGCGCTGTTTCATATTTCCTAATCACATGAGCACAATTTTCAGCAAATATCTACGTCACAGGCCCGCACCGTCAACCGCGCCGACCATGTATTCCAAATTTGAAATAAATTGTTTTGTTTTTTTAATCGTCATTTTATAAGTCGCCATTTGTTTGCATGATGATGATTGGTCGCATTTACCGCGCGATTGGCTCGTTGTTTGACGTTTGCCTCCCTTACCGCGTTGCGCACCAGTAAATTTTCGCCATGTCGAATGCTGAGCACTGTAAGATGTTCGTGAAAGAATATAATTATAGTGACGATATGCCTACCTAATGCTACCACAAGCTTTACTGCGCCTGAACGTAGGTACAGCGGGCACATTATGATTTGGACGATGGATAAACATAATATTTATGTGTATTTCTTATTATACTATGCAGTTTAAAAATCTTCGTTTTGTTGGCGCAATCGGATCTGAAAAGAGAAGCAAATTTTTTTAATTTATAAATTTCTTTTTAAACCCACGCAAATCTGACTGGCCAGTATCCAACGTATGTTAACAGCCAGATATAAATGGATGCCATATGTTGTTGTTTATTGTCGCACATAGCGAGGGGAACACCTCCATCGAAAAAGGTCTTAATGCATTAGAATTCTGCAGCGAGATGCGCCATTTCTCTTCGACGTTGTTGTAGTCGGTGAGGACATTTGTAAGCATTAAGGTTGCTATTCAATTGAATAATTCATCAGAGCTGTTGTTTTCCCGCCAAATGCGAAGTGCTCTCGAAACAGGGATGCCAACCGACGGGCGGTAAACAAGATGGCTACCTTAGGGAGGTGGTATGTTTTAACAGGTAGATGGTAGATACATGATTTGTGCAAATTGTAGCCTTCAATGTAGGTACCTAGCATAAGGATGCTACAGGGTCCGTTGTACCCCTTTCGTCCGATCGAAACTAATATTATGCCAGCAAGCAATGGCGACAAAACATGAAATAGTAGTTGTTTTGTCTATGTAGCGTTTTGTGAGCTCTGCCCAGCCCATTCGGGAACAACTGCGTATTGTGACGTGTGGAAATATTTTTTAGTCCTGGCAACCCTCGCTGTTAAGGCTCGGGTCAGAGCGCGCGCGATGAATATGCGCGGTATCGTTAGCGAGTTATGGTAATGACAGGAATTTATAATTCCCGTTCATTTTTGCTAGGGGTAGGTCAGGGTGCAGCTTGGAAACTATCTATGTACATGTACATAAGTCTACTTCATAAGATTTCATGAGGCCTAAACTATACATATGTATAACAATAGGCAGTAAAAAACTTCTGGCAACCCCTTCTAGCGTATTTTTAGGTTCTAATTCATCGTTTATTAACCTCGGGTCGCGACCCAAATTTGGTTCGCGGGCCATATCGAGATAGGTCGCGGGACCCGCGGTATTTTTTGAAAAACAAACCACAATCACTGCATTTCATTTGTTTTCAATGGTTGATTGGGTCGCGGGCTTCTAATATTTTTGAATTTTGAGTCGCCAGACAAAAAGGTTCAGAACCGCTGTTTTAATTAATGATACAATAGTAACAGGATGCTAGTCTGTCGTCCTATACCTATTTTCTTAGTCACCAGTCACCATTTACAACAAAGAAATGAAGAGGTGTTATTCTAATTCTGGCACCACTCTTTTCGATCATCTTAAAGCTTTGAGTTCCTAGTTAAAAGTACTCAGAAACGATATATCATTCCGTGTGCTCTACCAACCCCTTTGAGAAAGTATGATCTATGTCTTTAACATTAGCCCCTCTTCCAGCTTGCCGCAAAGAGCAGCGGTCGCAGCCGCTCGACGCGGCGGCGATCATGAAAGAGAAGAGCAAAAACGCAGCGCGGTCTCGCAGGGAGAAAGAGAACGCGGAATTCCTGGAGCTGGCCAAAATGCTCCCACTACCGGCTGCCATCACCTCACAGCTCGACAAGGCGTCAGTCATCAGACTCACCACCAGTTACCTGAAGATGCGACAAGTATTTCCTGACGGTGAGTCAGTGTTATAGTGCTTTAAAGCCTGGTCTTGATGTCTTCACTGCAGGCTGCTATCACTTCACAACTCGACAAGGCGTCAGTCATCAGACTCACCACCAGTTACCTGAAGATGCGACAAGTATTTCCTGACGGTGAGTCAGTGTTATAGTGCTTTAAAGCCTGGTCTTAATGACTTCACTACAGGCTGCCTTCACCTCACAGCTCGACAAGGCGTCAGTCATCAG
>BHDV01024876.1:27288-46169 GCA_005406045.1 Adoxophyes honmai | reverse complement strand
GACTCACCACCAGTTACCTGAAGATGCGACAAGTATTTCCTGACGGTGAGTCACCTTTAAAGTCTGGTCTTAATGTCTTTACTGTGGCTGCCAACCCCTCACAGCTCGACAAGGCGTCAGTCATCAGACTCACCACCAGTTACCTGAAGATGCGACAAGTGTTTCCTGACGGTGAGTCACCTTTAAAGTCTGGTCTTAATGTCTTCACTACAGGCTGCCATCACCTCACAGCTCGACAAGGCGTCAGTCATCAGACTCACCACCAGTTACCTGAAGATGCGACAAGTGTTTCCTGACGGTGAGTCACCTTTAAAGTCTGGTCTTAATGTCTTTACTGTAGCTGCCAACCCCTCACAGCTCGACAAGGCGTCAGTCATCAGACTCACCAGATGATACGACATATAATGTTTTTGTTTCCGATTAGTCCTTATTAATCCCGGTGTTTGCTGACACATTAAGTCTGGTTCTTTTTATTTTAGACACCAAATTGACAAGAACAAATAATGTTAAACTGTCTACTGCTACCACATTTTATTGTTTTGGAGGTGCTCTCGAAACAGACATTTGTATCCCTGATACAAATAGTAAGGCCATGGTATATTTGTATAAGGAAAAAGATGATTATCGGCATCAACCAAATTATACGCTTATCTGTAAGATTATTTTGAAATGTACGGCCAACAACTATAGGCATTGGCATCCGTTTTCTACCTCGCCGCTAAATTATGACCCGTCTAGAGACGGCATCACATAAACTCTTGCTGAACTCGTTAAGGTCCAAAACGAGCAGAGAGTATCGTTATAGTTCTCTTTATGCCCCTATCCACATAGTGTGTGATAGTTTCTGATCATTACATACGCAGATAAAATATTATCGTATCTGCTTGGTATATGTAACACGCTTAAGCCGTGGTAGCCTAGCGGTTCGACCTGTGGCCTCTCAAGCAGAGGGTCGTGGGTTCAAACCCCGGCCTCGCACCTCTGAATTTTTCGGAATTTCTGTGCGATGTCAAATTAGATATTTATCACGAGCTATTCGGTGAAGGAAAACATCGTGAGGAAACCTGCACACAGCGACGATTTCAATGTTGTGTGTGAAGTTCCCATTCCACACTGGGCCCACGTGGGAACTATAGCCTAAGCCCTCTCATACTGTGAGGAGGCCTGTGCCCTGCAGGGGGACGTATATAGGCTGATGATGATGTGCTTAGTATGTAACACGGTTTACCATTTCACCCCAGGTTTAGGAGACGCGTGGGGCGCCTCGCCGCCGCCGCCGCAGCCGCGGGAGCTCTCCATCAGGGAGCTGGGCTCGCACCTACTCCAGACCCTGGACGGGTTCATCTTCGTGGTGGCTCCTGACGGCAAGATCATGTACATCAGTGAGACGGCGTCGGTGCACCTGGGTTTGAGTCAGGTGAGATGGTAGTTGTTGAACTGTTAGAGGTAGAGTTTTAGCTGGAAAGAAGAGTTCGACTTCTGTATTGAAATTGCGACAGTTGAGACTTTTCAAAAGAAAACTATGTACTTATAACTTTTTTTAATGACGTTGTGTTAAGTTTCTGGGGGCGCAATCTTCTTGGCAATCATGGTTTTTACGATCAATACGTGCATAAACGGCCTACTTGCTTAAGTAAAGCGTGTTCTCTATTTACCCTATTTGATAATAAAGGCGTAATGTACCAATGCTCGACGCCTTAACGCCCAACATAAGGTTGCAAGCTTGGAAGTGCCATGTTTTGGGTCAGTGTCGAGCAACAAGGACGTTTACCTTAGTACTTAATGTAGTTATGCACGTTACAGATTTTTAGTAACACTGTCTATGTCTATGTCGCGAGTGACTTGACTTACGCCGGCCCATTCTATACTCCATTTCATTTAAGATTAGAAGTTTGAAAGTAAAACCAAGGTGTCACCGCAAATACTAATAACTGAAAAAAGAAACTTAGGAGTGCCTGCCTGTGTTTGTATGTATGTGTGTGCGTGCTTATGTGTGAGGATTGAGATCAACAATCTGGACCTCAGCTTCCCCACGATGTTCAAAAGATGTTTCTCCAGGTGGAGCTGACCGGCAACTCGATCTACGAGTACATCCACCAAGAGGACCACGAGGAGATGAGCGCTGTCCTGAGTCTGCAGCATCCACATTCGTACCTTGGACACCAAACGCCTAGTCTAGGGTAAGGTTTTGAGTCATTCTTGAGGTACAGTCCCCAGTGTAACGTGGCAAGATTTATTCTAAGGAAAAGTGATGGGTGACTCGGTCCCACTCCTTAATACCTTGCCAATTTCGATTTCGGGAACTACTCTAGGTTAGGAAACTGTCACTATTTTAACCTCTTAAAAGCTAAATGAAAATATGATATATATCCCGTGTGGTGCCGGGTTAGAATAGCACCTCCCCCTTTCTTCCCGTGGGTGCCGTAAGAGTCGGCTCTGGGAAAGGGTCGCTAAACGTGGCACTGGATTTTTTAATTCATGTGCTCTGCCTACCCCTCTCGGGAATACAGGCGTGAGGATATGTATGTGTGTGAAAATATGATAGAAGTGGGAAGTGGCTACAAAGCGTCAAATGGTCATGTAGCGTTTGGTGCGCTCTCCTTACCCCATTGGGAATAAAGGCGAGATATATGTATGTACGGTGTGACGCGCCCTTAGAATTACGAGCAGAGAGTTGTAGTGACATTAAATTAAATAAGACGATGCGCTGGTGATTATGATGGAATGAGATGTGACGAGAAGGGACGAGATGCAATGAAATGAGATGAGATATGGTTAGATCAGTTGAAATGATGTTGTACTCCTAGTAAAGTTTCAGACAAAGACGATGACAATTTATATGTGCACAGGTACCCAGTGGGCGGCACCTGGGGCCCAGCCGTGGACATAGAGTGCGAGCGCGCCTTCTTCATACGGATGAAGTGCATCCTGGCCAAGAGAAACGCCGGACTCACCACCTCAGGATATAAGGTATGGCATGCACACGCGCAGACACACATACACACACACTTTTGAGATAGTGTGCTCTACTATTATAGCGTCAAGCACTCCACACTTTAACCACAAAACACAATGGTACAGTCAGGGCATCTGAATGTTTAGCAGGTTGACCGCTTTCATAATTTTGTTCGCATTATAGGACAAACTTCACCATGAAGTTCAAAATTGAGTACCTATTTATGTCATGCAACTGGCTGGAAATAGTAATAAGGCCAATTTTAGAAGTAACCTGCTAAACATCCAATTTCCCTGACTGTATGTACTGATTTCACTTTTCATACCTCTGTGATGTCAATTATGGCGTAGGTAATATCCACATAAAAATATTGTGCTAGTGGCACTTACATAATATCTAGTTATTATTTATAAGCCGCGGTCGGAAAGCTAGTCAAACATACTTTTCTTTGCAGCTGACTGTACTATCTGTTCTGTGCTTTAAAAAAAATGTTCAGGGAATTTGAGATTTTAAAGTTGTTTGGTCATTCACAAATGCAGTCTACAAACTACAGCGCAACAACATTCGGATGTGGGCTTTCGGCTAAGCTCGACAATGTTCGGACATGCTCGGGTCGCGTCGGTTTTCGGCACGTGCCGGTAATCCGCGCGAATGGTCGCCGATTACCGTTATTGTAAATAGTGCCATTGAATAAATAGGATTAACCGGTTTCAATTCGGTATAAGTGTTTTGGATATTTCGAGTGTTTAGTTTAGTATTTTGGTTCAAGCATGTGTAGGTACATTTAAAGTAATAGCTTCTTCTGTTTTTCTTAACGGTTTGTATCGTATGAAGCGAGCGCCCAAGGCAGATTTTTCACCAGTAAATCGTAAATTTAGTACTTACATAGAGTTTCATTTTTTTTTTCGTTCTATTTTCTAAAATTGCGAAGCCTATTCGTACCATTGATTAAGTAGTGTACTAAATACGGTATGCTATATTGACATTTCTTATGAAAAAGATCAAAGCGGCAATGCTTCCTTGTATGGACATAGCATAGGTACGCCAGAATTATTGAATAGGATAAATAGGTCCCAGTTAAATAAAAGAGGAAACCAAAGACCATAGGTAAGTAATAAACTGCCTTATGGTTTATCTGTGTAGGTAGGTATTAGAATTGCCCTTACAATCCCCGAAATCGAATTCGGCCAGAAAGTTCGTGCATTAGGTATGTACTTTTTCCATGGAAAAGGGATGCGCAGACTTACCCCCACTACTTAAAATCATGCCAATTAAAATGCCGGAGACTGAAGGTACCAAAAATTTTCGTTACATTTACATCCACTTGCTTTTTGCGATCACTAGCAAATAGTTGTATAAACGTGTGTATGTAACCATTCACCTGAACTCTCGTGGAACTATATTTAGTTACATGTATTCCATTCTCCATTCCATATTCAAAATCAAAATAGTGCATTCCCAGTGCACTGCACACTATAATATACATACAGTATGTATCAGAACGAAAGGCCAAGAAAGAAACCTATTAATCTTTAGACCATAAATATGATTGTGGTGAAGGCTTATAGAAATCTAGCATCTTTTAAGGGAAGTGAAAAAATAAATAAAATAAACGATTATTTTATTACCTCCTGTATTATTTATTTACAGTGTTAGCAATAACAACAAATAAAATGACATAAATGTCACAAATGTCCGCTAAAATTGAGTGCACACTCACGTACTAAATGCAAGGCAGTTCGATGTGCTGGCCGCTGGTACGGTAAACCTCACACAGCAAGCGACGACGAAGATTCGATTCGATGGACGGAGGAGCGACTCGTGTCTAAAATGCGCCCTCCACGTCTCGTACTAGATCCCGGTTGGTTGTGAAAATGGTCTAGTACACGTTCTTCCTCTCTCACGTGTAATTGTCGAGCCCCTCCTCGATTGATCGGCACCGGCAGATTATTATTTCCCAGTCGGATAAGCGTATTGAGGATCACACGGCCATGGTTGGGTTGCCTTCGTGCGGGAAAAACCTTTCCGCGTACAGACGAAGAGCGGCATTCCCGTTTCCCTTTCACTCTCCGTAAAGAAGAATCATATCCACAAGTTCCTCCGTAGAAAAATTTAAAAGCATTGTCAGTAATTTGTAATTTAAATTTCTATTTATTAGATTTTTTGGCACACGAATGTCAAACACTGACTTGAAGTCATAGAGGACAGAGCCTGTCCTCTATGCTTGAAGTTTAAATTAAAAGGAAAAAGTCCAACTAATTGATTTAACCTGACCTCTTTCAAAATAAAAAAAAACATGATGACCAATCTAATGAAATGTCATAACATAATTAATGTCAAAGTGAACTGTAAATGATATGCAAAATCCTTGTTGGAAAATGGTTGTAAATAATAATGAAATAATAACAAGAAGTCCTCAAAATGATAATTTCAAGAAGTGTTTAGTGTTTCGTATGATTAGGCTATCAGTATCTAGTCATAATTGAAATTCCAGTGATCTGATTTGATGAGGATTGGTTTTAATTAGTTTGTTTACATTTAAACTGACGTCTTACTTTTTCTACAGGCTGTTACAAGTGTTTTTAACCGACTGCAAATAAGCGAGTACTTAAAGTTATGTTGAGATTAAGCAAAGTTAAAAAAGCAATTAAAAGTTATTAGTAAGTATTCTGTTTGAACATACTCCACTTTACCATCAACCAAGCTTCAGCTCGGCCTTTCGTTCTGATACATACTGTATAGCCCTGCTTTCAATAGACGAGTGGCCTGTGTGATGTTAATAAGCACTCTCATTTGTTTATACGCCCTCCGTATAATTAGGAGCTCCGCGACGCGGGGCCTATGCTAATCCATTGCAAAGGGCGCGAATGTGCTCTGCGAAGTGTGCAAACACTTCCATAATTATTGTGGATCAGTTCGAGATAAAAAGCGCCATGTTTTTGTATTTGGGTCGATCAACTATTTTATGTCCTTGGTTGCCATGGTTACGTCTCCTGAGTCAGAGTCACCCAGTAGAACTGTGACTTTCTACGATATAATCCGATATAAGTTAAGTTTTTTTTTATAGTTGTATCTTTAGAAGCATTTCTTTATGGCGCATCTCCTGAGCATAAAACAAGACCTAAATTACAACCATTTTCTAAGCAACTCTATCACAGTTGTCCCCCGACTTATGGGACAGAATTAACAACACAAAATAGTTAATTGGCCCATTTGTCGGTTTTTTGGGAAATCTGCAGATCTCTCTCCAGGCAGATGTTATGCCTGAGGACCAAAGTCCACAGAGAGGAATTTGGAAGTTGTATTTCAGGAACCCATCTTTGAAATTTCGTGTGGTGTCAGGTTTAAGCTAAGCGTCCACAGGTCCGCATCGCACGCATCGGACGCATCGGATTCAATGAGATGTATGGCGAAATGAGATGCGTACGATGCGGACAGGTGGACGCATTTGTATGAGTTTCCATACAAAGAATACTACAATCCGTTGCGTGCGATACGTCCGATGCTTACGATACCGACAAGTGGATGCTTAGTTTTAGGGTACTTCTCCACCAGAGATATGCTATGGAGCTATCCTGCAAGCATGTGACAGCTTGGCTACGAAACTATGTTTCCACTAGTACAGACAGCTGCAGAGATAGGTAACCCCCTGCCTATACCATGATTCATTACTATGGGGTTACTTTTCTCTGCAGCTGACTGTACTATGCTATGTGGACTAATGGATTTGATTGTTGGATATCAAACGCATCCATAGCTCGTGCTACGTTTAGCACAGCACATCTCTGGTGGAAGAGCAGCCTTAGAACGGCACGGCACCTCTCCATTTCTTTCGTGGATGTCGTAAGAGGCGACTAAGGAGACAGGTTGGGGTATATTCTAGGCGATAGGGTAGCAAAACCTTATATCTGCCAAGTCAAAACCTAAAATACCAAGAAACTACCAAAAAGTGATGTTTTTTTGTCTGTGTAGAGTTTTGAATGCTCTGCCTACCCCATTTGGGAGTACAGGCGTGATTGTATGATTGTATGTAACATTGTATGGTCCTGTCACCCCAGGTGATCCACTGTTCCGGTTACCTGCGCGCGCGGCGCTTCGGCGAGGGCTCGGCGCCACTCGGGCTGGTCGCCGTCGGACATTCACTCCCGCCCTCTGCCGTCACCGAGCTCAAACTACACTCCAACATGTTCATGTTTCGGGCTTCGCTGGACATGCGCCTTATCTTCTTGGATGCTCGGTGAGTACATACATAGCAGCAGGTCAACGCTCGAACTTCGCTGTGCTGCGCGACCGGCCTTTACCTCAGTGTATTTTTGTGTAGACCCTAGCGCCACCTCTTGTCGAGTAGGAGTACTTCTTACTACTAGTTACAACTTTATTTTCGGCTGGTTGTAAATATGTCGGTTTGTACATTTTGACGATCCTTTTGTGGATTGATTTTGTTTAACATAAGTTTTGTGCCCATCACTTTTCTAGTGCAATTTGAAAACAGTTTGTGATAGTACGTAATTTGTGACGAAAAGTAAGCCGTCCTTGTAAAAAGACAACTTCTTTAAAAATAATAGGAAACATCCCGAAGAAAACGATTTATTTTTGAAAGACTCCGCTAAGAAGAGTTTCAATTTTGCAAACGGTATAAAGAGAATTTAAACAAACTTCTATGATCTTAATTCTACTCAATCACCTATAAAAGATCCGTAAAATATCCGCGTAAAAAGTAACGCGCACGCATACAGATTTCTCTTTTCCTTCGGATATCCGGAACATCTCTAATCCTTTTGCGAACGACTTGTATCTAACATAAAAATTAGGAACAATGTGTTTTCTAAAATAAATAAATCTATCTAATCGACTTTTAAATCTTTAAGACAAATTCCGTCTCGATAAGTCAGCATAATGATCAATTGTTTCTCTATTCAATGGAGCTTAATTGCCGGAGCCTGTGTATGTGTGTGTGTGTGTTTCCGCGAAGTTCCGTTTTACGCGCGTCTGATAAGCGTGTGCTAATGAACCGCGAACTTGGCTGGACTTCACACTGGACGCCAACTCGCAATTGTTTGGAATTATTCGACACTGGTGCCGTTATTGTTTCCTTGATTCTGTACAGTATTTCATGTGGTGTCGAGTTTAGAATAACACCTCTCCATTTTTAAACGGTTTTATTTAGCTTTTGTTTTAGTCTTTATTATTGGTTCTGTGGGTAAGATTCCAATAGAGAGATCTCTCTCCAGGCAGATGTTATGCCTGGGGACCGAAGTCCACAGAGAGGAAGTTGGAAGTTGTATTTATGCTACCGTTCGTCGAAACTTCGTTAGCGCGATGTAGAACCGTTTAGATCGGCTGTTCGACGCATGTGGCGCTGGGGCGCTACAGTTCAAATTTAGAAATTGAAATTGCACCTTCTTGCCGGCAACGGATTGATCTGAAATTTGGTATGCGCTTTTAGTTGTGGTGACAATACAATAATGTATAGGTATTCATTGTCATTGTAAATTCAAAATGGCCGCCGCTACAAAATGGCGGATGACCTAATTCTTATCAACCCCATCAATATGGGTATCAATTGAAAGGTCTTTGCAAGGAGAATGCAGTGCACTATATCAATTTAAAAAAAAAACAAAAACTCGAAATATTGATTAGACTAAAATAAAACCGTTTTACTTAAAAGTTTTTTTTCTTTTTTATTTCTTTGGATGTCGTAAGAGGTTAAGGTACGGGCCAGCATCTCACTATTTTAGTTATTAACTTAAAACCTAAAAAAATGCTAGAAGTGGCTTGGCCGCAAAACGTTGCAATAGTCATTCATTATGTAACGTATTGTATGCTCGGCCAACCTCATTTGCGAATAGGCGTGATGTATGTACAAATAAAACATGTTCCACATTTTTCAACATAATTCGATAATTACATTCGCTATAGGTTCTTACTATTGCAGAAGACATTACACCTCTATTACATTTGGATGCATATAGCGCATTTCCACAAATTGAAGACTAGCTGTGCCCGCAACTCCGTCCGCGTGGAATAGTGACTAATTTTCCCCGATTTTTTCCGCATTTTCCAATGTTTCTTCGCTCCTATTTGTCGCGGCGTGATGTTATATAACCTAAAGCCTTCCTGGATAAATGGTCTATCCAACACAAAAATATTTTTTCAATTCGCACCAATAGTTCCTAAGATTAGCGTGTTCAAAGCAAGAATTGAATTACAAACAATTTATAATATTACAAAGAATTACAAACAAACTCTTCAGCTTTATAACATTAGTGTAGATTGTAGATATGAAACTCTTTAACATTCCACTAAGCCATACATATACAGATATACATATGCTTTCAAGATATTATACTAATTAGAAATCGGTTCTTTTAAATTAAAATTATTTATAAAATATATTCAATTAACAGTTAGCCTGTACCGCCGAGGAGCGACGCCGGCGCAGCGATCGGCAATCGGTTCGCCGCGCCTGCGTTTACGAGCGCGTAAAATTTATTATTTGACGCTTTATGCCCTTAACGCGCGCTAGTTGAACACCGGCGAATGCGGCTTTAGGGCGCTTGTGCACTGCCATGAATTTTCCGGTCCGGCCGTCCGGTTTTTCAAGGTATGTCGCGCCGTCCCGCTCACGCCAATACAATTTAATGGAAGAGCAAGCGAGACGAGAACTCAATGAAAAAGCCGGACCGTAAAATTCATGGTAGTGCACAAACGCCCTTAGTCGTCGTTGGTAATATGCGCCGGGCTTTATTTTTCTAATCTGTGCCGACGTTCCTTGTTTAAAAAACCGGGCTGTCAAAACCTCTATTGTGTACTACAGTGTACTTAATTTCCGCTTATTTCGCCTTTTATAGCCACATGGCCACATCTAGCATAATTTGTAGCTTTTAAGTTAAGAAGGATAAGATAATATTGACAGATTGCTTAGCCTGTCGCCTAATATAAACCTTAACCCTAACAAACTAAGTAACTAGTAGTTAAAAATAGAATGGCCACCAATGCAATAAATGCAGCTTCATATTGTTTTATAAATCTAGGATCTAGTTTCAAAACAGTAAGCTAGAAGTCATTCTAGCCAGAAAAGGGAGCGATACGGTTACACCACGTGCGCGGCCAGATGGCCACTATGACACCGCCAAGCTTTTGTAATACTATATCCTATTTGTATCGCAATACCGATAATGCGGTGTCATCAGTTCTGTGTAAATGGGTGACGAAAGACTGCGACCCGGCTGCCTTTTGTTTTGCTGCGAAGCGGGAAAGGAAAATTGTAAAAACTTGGTGTATTGTATTGGAGTGTTTAAGTATAAGAGTTTTGTAGAGGTATTCATGTCTATCTCATAAAGTACAGCTTCAGCATCAACCTGTGCCATTTGGACCGCTGTGCTGTCAAATTTTCTCATCGAGAGGGCTCTATGCGACACCTTTTCATGAGTCGCATTTGGACATATTTGTACCGATATGGAATAATTTATGGATATTCAATCACTCCTAACCCCAGTTGCGGTCGAAAAAACGCTCTTTGCTTTGTCACCTAAAAAATCACCCTCACCGGTTCAATTTGTTAGATATTTTTTATCAATTAAGTACGGATATCCGACACTTGCAAACAAGTAGCAATTATACGGGAGGCACCCTCGAGCTCTTCTGAATAGGCGATGGAAAACTAAGTGTTGCCACTAACGGTTTTCTGCATCAGTGCAAACGTGTTTGTGTGCGTCTTGTCTAAAATTTGTTGCTTGGCGACGCGAATGCTGTTACAGAAAATTGTCTACCGAATGTGAAATAAACTACATAAAAAGTAGATAATTAATTGATAAAAAGGGAAATGAACCTTGATAGTAGTGTTTTATACCTACTTTCCATCATCTTATCTAACTTATTTACCTAACTAGGATATGTTTTAGTTATATCTTCCAACAAATATTCACTAGATAAATCATCTTTCAGACCGGCCAAGAGAGTCAATCTCGCACACAGAAGGTTCCGTAAAATTATCTAAAATTACCCGTTAAAATAAATTAAATACCTCATTCAGAAACAAAAAATGGATTGGCAATGTTCTCGTTATTTGAGCTGTAAGTCGTTGCTTCTTACCAAATATCAAGAGGATTTTTTTACGCCATAGGCAGCTGTGTCTTTTGATTGAGTGGCTACGCGGCTCTATGTTAAAAAGCAACTTTGCAAAGATATTGAATTTATTTTAATAAACAAGTGGGCCATTCCACGAGCAAGGCAGTTTTGCGTGACACTCCGTAGCATAATTTCATTTTATGTTAATCTGTGTTTTTATGAATAAATCGAATGCTTCACATCTCAAACGTTTTGCAAAAGGAGGCATCACTTTAAACCTTATAATTATCGAAATAATAAAATTTTCTTTTTTCATATAATACGGTAATCACAAAAGTACAAATAATGGGATGAAATCACGTTTTTTGATTGATATCACAAGACTCTTTATGCTATACATTTATAGCCTTCAATTATAAACATCTTGAGTAATAGTATAATAATTTTAATTTATGATAACCATTGATGTGAAAAAAGTACGTGAAATTATTATTTTTTAATTAGGTGTAAAGTTTTTTTGTGTTGCACAGAGTAATATTCATAATCAAGAGAAACACTATTTAAAACTTATTTTTTACAGTAATAACTCAATAAATAACCGATATAGTGATAACCACGTCTATAAAACGACGGAGATCACTCAAATAACGGTAATCACCGTTGCGGTAATCACGTGAGCAATTTAGTTTTTAATTAATTACTTCAAAACCGTTAATAATAAGAACTCAATATTTTTTGTGTAAGTAATTATAACACTGCTTAATATGTCAAAATAATCCGAGTTAAATATATCAACAAAACAAGCGAGAAAAAAATAAAACGGTAATCACTTTCAACTGTGACAAAAAAATCGCGTTGTTTTCTTTCCTTCGTGATTTGGCAGCGACACAATAAGTCACAGGTTCGCACTATTTAGCCGTCGCGGCGTGATAGACTCTTTCTAGGAACGTATCGTCGATGTCTCTCGAAGTGTGCGTTTGAGCAGTACGACGCGTTTTATGGCCAAATTAGGTTAAGACGCAAAACTCGGGACACTTTTTAAAAATGGTTTTAAAAATAAACTAACGCAATAATAATTATTTAGGCAATAGGATTTCATTTATCATATAATTGGCTTGCTGTGAACAACAAAAACCTATAGTTTCCGCGTTTAGATTTCGAAGTATATGTCATCAACTAACACATTTTGGAGGTGGGACAAGGCCAAAATGTGGACTCCTCTGACTTTAAATTTTTGTTTCGCGCATTTAATAATAAGAATATACTATTGTTAGACTTATTCTGAGCAGAATAAAGTGTGAATTACGTAAGATATTTTTTTTATAAGGTTATCTGTTAAAATTTGGATTTCACAGGTAGTTGAACTTGAGAACACGAAAAATCGTACGGCTGGAGAACGGCCCAATTGTAAGCTCGAAGCGCTTCGTGCCTTTGCCAAAAAAAAATCTTAAAAATCTTACGAAAGAATTCGGTAGAGTAAACATAAATTGCGTGCCGGAATGAAGATCGTATTGACGTCAGCTGATTGCTTCCACGGTCGCCATTTTGGCTGACCGCGCGGAAGCCATTTGCACACACTTTCTCACGTAGCTCTGCAAAATAACTTCGTCGTAAGCTGATTTGTACTTATTACAAGGTTTCATCTAAACAAGTGAGGGATTAAAGGTCGCTTCATACGTATACTATCGTAGGAATTGTTTCCTGGCCCACCATAAAACTTATTTGTAGTAAACGTCATTGACATTGCGTTGTTCGACAAAGAAAAACATATTACTGTGATAGCGCTCTACGGTTGGTAGGAAATCAATTGATTAATACATACACACATACACATAGAGGATAGAACCTATAGAGAAACAATGTTCGCAACCCCGGTCCGCAAATAGTTTGTTGATTTCAACATACTAAACGTCACCGTCAATGTCACAGAAACTGTACAGAGCCAATAACCGTAGAGAAAAAGGCACTGGCGTTACGCGCGATCTTGGACCGGCCAATAAGAGCACAGCGATCACTTCAATTGTTTTGCGGAATAATTTCCGAACAACCAAGATGACATTAGTACTCTATAGGTTCTATCCTCAATGCACATACATCACGCCTGTATTCCCTTATAGGGTAGGCAGAGCACACGAAACGTTACATAGACAAAACCATGACTATTTAATCGAGGCCACTTATAGCATATTTTTTTATGTTTTGAGTTGGTAGGTTGCTAACCTGTCGCCTAAAATATGTATACCTTAACTTCGCAGCCACTTCTAGCATAATTTTAAGTTCGAAATAGTGACAGGCTCCTAGCCTGTGGCCTAAAACATATCTTAACCTAATTCCTTAGTCCACGGAAGAAATGTTTAAACCCAACACCGCCCGGAAAAGTGTTCTACAAAACAACATAATCGTAGACTCCACTACAATCACTATCTTAACCTCTCTGCCTCCCTTTAACCTTTCACGGTCCCAATCAAAGGGTGCCACAGACCCCAATCAAAGGGTACTACAGACCCCTAATCGCTCCCTAACAATATGCTTCCGTAATGGGCGGAAGCGATCCACATTTTTTCTGTCAACAGTTTTTTCGGTTGACAGCGCGGGGGCGCGTTGAAGTTGAAGCGTAGGGGTTCAAGTATTGTGTTGAACTTTGCTAAGATTTTAATTAGCGGCTTTTGGTCAGGGATCAAACGGCCAAGGGACAGTTTATACTTAGTGCATTTAAAGGGTTTCCTGTCTCGGGATAGAATAACACCTCTCCATTTCCTTGGTGTCATAGAGGCGTGGGCTGGGGGGTGCATGCCACCTGTGCAACATCCAGGTGCAATTGAAAGTCATGGTATGTTTTAGACGATAAACTAGGAACCTGTCACTATTTTGCCTCTACCGTTTGTTTTCGAACGTAAAATTGTGCTAGAAGTGACTGCGAAGCGTGAAATAGTCATAATCATGGTTTTGTCTACGTCACGTTCCGTATGCTCTACCTACCCCATTTGGGAATACAGGCGTAATTGTATGATGATGATGATTTAATGGGTACAGTGCGATTACTGAGTCTTCTTCATTTTAACCTACATAGCTATAAGTTAGTCATTCTTTTCCCACATCCCTTTAGAATTTATTTTTTTATATTGCCTAGAAGTCCATGGCTTTAAATAATCACCATACTTGTCAATTTATACTTTTATACCCAGTAAAAATACTTACTTATAGAAATATTTTTCACAAAAAATTGTGACAGAGTTGTAAAGCGAAAGATTTCTGGTAGCGTTTCGTGTTCTCTGCCTACCCTCTTTGGGAATACCGGTGTGATGACCGCATGCGATTTTATTATGAATTCCGCCTTACAGCCAAGTTCTTAAACCAATCATGCAAGTATCCAGCAATCATCTAATGGTATTCTCTTGCGCAGGGTGGCGTCGCTGACGGGGTACGAGCCCCAGGACCTGATCGAGAAGACCCTGTACCACTACATCCATGGCACGGACGTTCTGCACATGCGCTACTCGCACTGCACGCGTGAGTACCAGCTTTATAAAAAAACCGGCAAAGGTTGCGTAACCTACAACCTCTGGTTTTATTTTCATGCTTTAATTCCAAAAATTCCGGGAATCATTAAATTTAATCCCGAAAATTTCAGGACTCGAAATACCGGGACCGAAACAGGGTTGCCTTCTTTTTTACAACTTAAAGTACACTTATTATGTTAACAATTATTAGAGATACACATTGATGAGATACAATACAATTACTACTTTTCTTCCTGAATTTCTCTTTGTAATATTCTAATTGGTTCGTTGGTTAGATTAGGTATAGAAAAAAATTAGATGTGTTTTTTGGTTTATCCAATAATTAAACATCGCCAAAGGCACACATAAAACTTTTGAAGTGGAGGCTCGTGACGTCACGGCCACGCCTTGGTAAAGATTGAACCAAGGCGTGACGTCACTCGAAATTTCAGGTCACTGGATCCTCATCATTTCTTGCATGTCAAGTAAACGAAAAAAAAGTGTGCAAAATTGTTTCGTACTCTATCTGACGGACTAAATAGATTTTTTTTTGTCATCTACTCTTCTCTTACTATGAAAGTGAAGAGTAGACAGAAATAAGTCTTCTTTCTTCTTGGGTTCTATTTTGTGCTTTTTTTTGCAGTATTAAGAAAAGGTCAAGTCACGTCGCGCTACTACCGCTTCCTGACCAAATCGGGAGGCTGGGTGTGGATGCAGAGCTACGCCACCATCGTACACAACTCGCGCTCCTCGCGGCCTCACTGCATCGTCTCTGTCAACTATGTGCTCAGGTAGGCTACAACACTGCGGGCCGTCGGGCTACAACACTGCGAGCTTTAGGGTTACAACAATATGCCAAATCAATCGAAAATGACACCCAACATGATTTTAGTGCACACAATACGAGAAAGCGTTGTTTTAGGCCAGTTTCTACTTAGTCGTAGAGATAGAGACAACGAATTTAGTACCTAATGGTAAAGTTACAACAACACTGTGTAGTGGAGTTAGCAATAGTCTGGCAACATTGCAAAGTTAGCAACGTTACACTACACTAAAAGGCTCATTTCTTTAAGTAAATTTGCACTTTTTTTGGAAATGTGGAAGATACAGAGGCCGGTTGTCTAATACTTATCTCTTGTTACAGTGACATCGAAGAAAAACATTTAATATTAAACATAGACCAGGGACCACCGAAACTAAACCACGTGGAAGTAGCTACGCCCTCCCACGTCCCCACCACCGCCGCGTCTCCGCAGGTCCCTCTCCGCACCGACAAAATCAACCACATTCATTTAGAAAACGAATTCAACGGAGATTCCGGAGGAGGTTTCCAATACACGGAGTACAACCTACCTGTAATACCAACCTACGAAACGCCCGACGACTACCACCAAAACGGGACCTACCACGATTTATTTTACAGTGAAAACTACACGGAACCAGAAATAACACCGAATTACGTGTACCCACAAAACCAAAGACCGTATTCAGCTAGTTCGTCGTCCTGCTCTTCAATGGAGAGCTCGACAGAGATAGCGAATCAGCAATACAATTATACCAACCTAATTTCCTTTTACGGGCCCAACGGTCAGCCGCAAAATGGCCGGCCGATTGACAGTAATTTTGGCGGGAACTTCAACAAAATGGCGGCAAGCCCAGCCGTGCAAGAAGGCGCGTACACTAGTGTTATAGTAGACAACACGCAACAGTTTCACCACCACGGGGGCGGGGTGAATGAATTCGTTCATTGATGACCGGTGATAGTCATGTGATGAAGTTAAAATACAGCTACAGAGCTCAGCTTGCGAGCGTTTGTCGCGGGACATAAAGCCGTCCTTTTTGCACACTCCTGGTTAGAATGAGACATTACATTTATGTCGGCGACAAATTTACCTCGCTAGCTGGCCAGAGAGCGATGACTTGAATAAGTTAGTGTTGCCAGGTATGACTGGCAGTGTACAGAATGTAACATAGTTTTTGCCAAAATGTATTTAAAGTCTATTTTATTTTTATTTTGTTGCAAAAGCTTTGTAATCACCCAGAGACTAAAAGTGGGACGGTTTAAAGTCCCATTGATCGACACTGGCCCAATAATTGTCACCTTTCGTTTTAGTTTGCTTGAGCAGAGTGACTACAGATTATAGGAAGTGTCAACGAACGCGATATTAACATTTTTTACTTTGCTGCATTGTGATGCGCTAAGTACATAGCTGTATTATTTTTACAACGTTAAAATAAAGACAAACAAAACAGTATAGTACTTGTCTCTTGTCTTGCCTACTAATTTTGTAGTGTTAGTTTATAAGCGATTGTAAATAAATGTATAAATAATTAGGCTTATTACGATGTAGAGTAAGGAAAACTACGAATAGTTAACAATTTCACACTTACGATATAAATTCTAAATACTTAACTAAGTTTGGTTCAAATAAAGTGCAATTCTACATGAAAGCCACGTAAAAATGCATCTTTAAAATATCAGGGGATAATAGGTACCATCGAACCAATTGATTCCTGACCCACCATAGAACCTATTCACAGTGAACGTCATAGTGACATTACATTGCCTGACAAAGGAAATGTTTATGACGTTTATTGTGACAACGTTCTGCAGTGGGTCAGGAATCAGTTGGTTCGATAGTACATAACACATAACAAATCTCATAATGTTATCCAACTTTTTGGCTTTTCGTTGACCTAAAATTGTATTAAAAATGTCTACGAAATGTCATAGTCATGGTTTTACGCATGTAACGTTTCACAAACCCTGCCTATCCGATTTGGGAAACACATGCGTGATTTTTCTGCTATAATGTGTGTTTTCACAAACTAAACAGACTCTTTTACATCGTCCTGTGTAGGCGATTGTTTTTTTTATCTGTTTTTGCTTTTAAATTGACTGTGGGTAAATATATCCTAATCCAGTTGGCTGTAAAATTAAATACACGAAAGAAGTATTGTACCTATACTTACTTTTGTAGATACTTTTTAACTTTTTACATTTGATATTTCTGCTCAGCAACAAAATTATTCCGTGCACTATTTTTCCTAGTGTTACAGAAAATAATCAATACTTTTTGGGTAATTAGAAAAGACGCGTTTGCGGTTTATTGTGCTGGTGAATATGTTTGAGTTTAACTATCTATAAAGCCAAATAAATCAAACTATAGACAATAATAGTGTATTTATAAGTCTCGATAATTTTAATATTTCTTCTCGTCCTACTTTTCTGGTCTTGTCAGGTTTTTCTTTGTCTTTGAGGTATTTACATATATCTAATGTATTTTTGCTGGCACAAAGCCAAATGGTTTTATAATTGTCACAAAAAAAATACGTGAATAAAATTTACTCTTGGAAAAAGTCATTCTTTACTCGCGTGTAAATCAATTTTTCACATGAAAAAAGTGGGTAGCAGGGACTTCATTCTAAGGCAAAATTTTAAAGTCGTTTGCTGAAATTGATCCTCATTTTAATTTGAAATTATAAATGAGTGGTGAGATCTCTAAAATTACACTAGAAGACTTTACTTTGTTAGAGTTGTTTCTTGTATTTTAAGATCTTTTGATGTACCTGCATATGTTTGACAAATAAATGTATCACTTATCATTTAAATAGACTTTTATAAAAAAATGAAGATAGGTATTTTTTTTACAATGTAAGTGATGCTACTTAGATCAAAGAGAAAACATGGAAGGAAGTAGGTTGGTAGTCCACGTTTTTACTTGAAATGTCTCTTACCTGTCCAGCTGCTTTTATTTACCTACTTCAGTCTGTGTTGGGGATTATTTTCATGTATTAAACTGTTATTATTTAGTGCATTTCGGGGTAAAATATTGCCCTAATACCCTTAAAACAAGTTAAGATGGAATATATTTGCTTAAAACTTAATTTTGTGAATAAAGTGCCATGGTTTCGGCGTCTCCTAGTCGGTAACAATAAAAGGTCGATTCGTATTAAATAATTATCATAATTATACATAGTGAATACTTAATCACCTATTTATTTTCAATTTAATGTTAAATATTAATTTGAAACAAATGTTTGAAGCAGAGACTAGTAAATGTAAAGACAGACAACGTCCGTACTAGGTATCAGGCGTGCCTCCAAATATTAGCTTCCCTAGATGGCGCTGAATATTTTCGTAACACAAAAGAAGCGATCGTGATTTACGTATTTTTTTTAAAACCACTCTTGATGAAATATCCATATATTCAAGCTGTGTTTCTTATGACTTACTTGTAATAAATGATAAATTTGATGAGATAGAATGAAAAAACCGGCCAAGTGCGAGTCGGACTCGCGCACGAAGGGTTCCGTACCAAAACTGCAAAAAATCAGAATTTTTGTATGGGAGC
>BHDV01024876.1:0-21704 GCA_005406045.1 Adoxophyes honmai | reverse complement strand
GAACCAATAAAACTCCTTGATTGAGCCGATATTTAGGATTATTTTTTGGGACGCCCAATATGCACATTCGAAAATATTCACCCATCCTCGTAATTTTAATTATTTTAATTTGAAATTTATGTGTTTTTCATGAAAATATCAAATTTGCTTTGACGTCCTACGACGACAACGGTGACGAGACTATAGTATGTATAAGATATAAGTATACTATCTACGACGATAATTGAAAAAAAAGACACTTTTCTCAAAAACATTTATTCCTATTCATTATTATTTAGTATCAACCACTCAGGCCGAGACAACCAGCCGGTTTAGCACAGGGCGTGAGTGGAGTCGCGCGCGACATAGACTGTACTGTCCAACTTGCGACAGACAGCGACAAGTAAGTCTATCTCGCGCAAGCATTAACAAGCCTGCTGCTCGCATTGTGTAGTCATACACACACCACTGACGAGGGACGAGACTTCCAAGGCATATTTAATTTCTCGAAATGGTTAGGTTACTTTAGGTTAGCGCTTTTTTCTTAATTTGTATTTTGTTTACACTTACGTCAGAATTCAGTCTCTGTCTCTCAAGATTCTGCCGCCTTACGATAAGCACAACAAGTCCTAATGTTGTCTATATTTCAAGTATTACTTTAACAATATTGTAACAATTGCGACTTGCTGCGATGATCGTAAGCGCTTTTGACAGGCGGAAAGCCTCGATTCAAGCATTTTTGAATTCATATTCGTTCTACTTATGGACGTATTTAGTGCATATAGAGAAGTAAAATATTTTACCTTCGCATTATATCGGAAATTTCGGAATTACCGTGCTCTCCGTTTGGCGTTTTATCATGAACGAGTCTCAAGACCGTTATGTTCAAAAATGTCTGACGCCTCCTCTACACTACTCGCGAAGCTCCTCGTCGAAGTATTCTAGAAGGATTATCGACACTTACGCGTATCGACTCATCTTAGTTATCGACTTAAGTGTTAAATAATCCCTCTAGAAACAGTGACTAGTCCGAAGCGACGCTACACAATCGTTCACCTTCGCGACAAGTCATTCAAGCCCTTTTCGCGCGTAAAAACCAACAACAAATGAAAGTCGCTCAAGGCGATGTAAAGTGTGACACAAGCCGAAAAGTGCCTCCATACACTATCGTTCTTGTCTAACATCGTTCGACTTCGCGAGCAGTGTAGAGGCGTGACAGTTCAGGTTGTCGTATTCCTAGTTTTCCCGAAGGATAACAATGCACTATACAGGGCGATTTAGGGGTCGAACGTTAGGACTAACAGAATACCTGCGACTTTTTTAGTAAACACGGCAAAAAATCATGGTCAACCTGGTGTTATTTATTTAAAATATTTGACACATTTACTACTTCGACTTGCAGTGACATCATTAGTCACACATTATTAAAAGTACACTAGAATCCGTTTATAACAACATCGAAGAGAATCACTTTACATCAAAATAAGTGTTTTGTAAAAAAAAGCAACAAAAAAAATCTTCTTATTTATATAGTAAATCATGTCATTATATGTAAAATAATTACAATTACATGTTTTATAAATACAATTACGTAAGTACATAACTTAAAATATTTAATTACGAATTCTGCAGTTTTTGTCTTCTTTTTTCCTTTCATTTTACAGTAATAACAGTCTAATACATAGAAGACATTACCATGGTCAGATTATAATTTTCAATATTTGTATATTAATTATAATAAAAAATTATATTACATTATTATTCAATTATTATGCAACCTCATTCGAATCAATAACTAGCCACGTGCCGAACGTGGTCGCGAATCAACGAACATTACCGAAGGCGTAAACCTAAAAAATCATGTCGGTCAAAATAGCAAATTATAATTATGTATTTAAAACTAATTCATAATAAACGACATGTCACTGTAAGCGAAATCATTAAATCCGATCTTTTTGAAAGAATTTTACAAGAAAACCATGCTTTGTTTGGTAATCACGTCATAATAGGTTGGTCAATATTCGGATTCCATTGTATTCTAATTAGCTAGTTAGTTTTCAATGTCATTTTAATTACTAAACGTTTTTTAACTAAACACGTATATAACGAAACATCTCTCAATTTAAATATATACAGCTAACATCGCAATATCTTTAAAATGGTTGGGATAACGACCCCAAAATCGCCCTGTATGTGTCTCATGAGATTCCACCATTAAGGAAAAGACAGCCCGGCCACTGGAGCGGGGTGAGATAAAAATCCACCAATAGAATTGCATCCATTTAAGAGCGGAGTTTATATGCAATAGGGATGACGACGGGGTTAAAAAAAATATAATTTAAATTAATCCGTTAGTCAGATTACGGAAAAAAAAGATACGTGTTTTTTTCTTTTTTCAAATAATTAAAACATCGACAAAGTTATAGATCATCAAACTTCCGGAGTGGGGGCTTGTGATGTCACGTCTAGTTAAAAATCGTACAGTCAACCAATTTGATTCCTAGGCCACTGTAGAACTTTGTCGCATTGACTATAGATAAAGACAAAATCGGTGCGGGTCAAACAATTATTAACTCTCCAATCACAATATGAAATAAAATAATCGGAAAGAGTTTAAACGTTTTAGCTGCATGACATGAAAATAAAAAGAAAGTTAGACAGACAGACATTGGCAATTCCAGTTAACGTTTTTTATACGCAAGTGCGACAGAGAAACAAATAGACTCTTTCAGTGAAGTTTTGGCAGATAAGTATTTTAGTTTTTATCCCGATATCTATGACATGAAAGTTATTACATGAATATTACGCAAAGGTTCGACATGCGTAATGCAACAATCAATGTCATAGAAGATAAACAAATAAAATTACGACATATTTCTACAGTGGCCTAGGAATCAAATTAGTTGACTGTACCAAGACGTGAAGTCGACATTTTTAACACATTCAGAACCAAGGACCCGGCTCCCGGGTTCTTCAAAACATTCGCGAGATACCGAGAACCCGGTAGCCGGGTTCATTTTGTACTAGCTATAGACTACTCGGTTCCGCGCAGATGTTTTGATTTTAGGCTTGGTCGTGAATGTGTTAAGTGCTGTATTATCGTCATCATTCGTTAAGAATAAAAGAAAAAAGTATGTTAACAATATTTTTTGGTAATCTCTCTAACGGACTAAATAGTTTTTTATAGTTTTCTAGCCTACTGGTGGATTTTTATCTCTGCTCCAGTGGCCAGGCAGAGGCGTGGGGTAGCAATGAGAGGCGGGGCGAGAGGGCACGCGTATATTGCTAGTCGAGCTCGAACTCGATGATGTCTCCGAGGTCCATGTCGCCATCGCTGTCGCTGCTGCGGCCCTCTGTTGGCTGCGAAAAGTACAAGGTTAGTATAGGAACTGGAGTACTTGTCACTTTCTGATGTGTCTAGTTAGAGAGGGACAGGTATAGTTTATTTCGCGCGTAACTCGCGGCTTGCTGTGATAAAGCTAGCTGGTGAATTATGTCATAGCTATGAACAAAGGGATACTTAAATAGCCAAATATTGCAACTCAGAGAAAAAAGGAATAAAAGACAAAAAAAACAACTATCGGCATAATTGCTAAAGGCCATTTGATTCCTGACTGACACTAAAAACCTGACGAATAAAAAATAAAAATACTGTTTATGGATTCCAGAGCTACTTACCTACACCACTGGGAATTTATGCCGGGGTATATTATGACGTCATTATATCAAAATAGTTTCAATAATTAATTTAGAAAAAGTTGAGAACCGAAAAAACAATAGAATTAATTTATTATTACGATTAAAATTTCTATACATTAAATATAAAAACCTTACAAATCACGCCTTTACATAAACAAAACCATGATTTAAAGTTGGTGGCCACTTTTTTTAAGTTTTGATTTGGCATAAAACCATAAGCAATTTACGTCTATACATGGCATAAATAATAAAAAAAAGTGTCGTTTATGCTCACCCTCCTCCGGCGGCGGCGCGGGCGCTCGCTGCCGTCTTGCGAAGAGTCTCCCGAGCTCGCGCCCGCCAGCCCCATCACCGCGTTGCGGAGCAGGTTCGACGCTACACACATACACACAAGTTATTACATATTCTTATTAACACTGCTTGGAATCTAACTTGGCAAGACTTGGTTGGTAAGATGGTAGATAGCTTCCCCAAAATCGATAAATAACGTGTTCCAAAAAACCGGGTAAAAATGTAAATTATTAAAGCGAAAAATATTGTGAACCCTAGTAAACTGTCAATAGAACTGAAGTTATCATAGATTATTTTTTGACGGATCTTAAATTTTTCATTCAAAAGGTTTGCAAACTCAATAAGAGGCAATGTTTTTTTTTTTTTCGAAAATTTTACATTTTTGTCTTATAATGGGCCATTTAGCCCTCTTTCTACTTTAGGTACTCGTATTTTTGTAACACGTTGTATATATGTCCTAGTAGCAAAATTTGTACCTATTACTGAAGTCTCTATTCAAAGTAGCAGGTTTTCCAAAATACGTAGGAGGTTTAGGTTGTACGTTATCATCCGTCCGGAGGGCCAAAATAACTAGAAATAGGAACTCCTCGTGGGTGGAACTCCGTCGACAGTTTCTGTGTCGATTTTAATTGGGGAAAAACGCTACTCTGCAAATAAGCTTTAGTAAAAAACTAAGGAAAAAGTGATTTTGAGAAAAATGCGAATAGAAATATTACTACTAGGAAATAATGATTTTGGGAAAATGAACTAACTAGTCAGTTTTAAGTAATAGGGGTACCTTCCTACACCGCTTTACCAAGAAAAAAGCTGTGCTCGAACTCACCCCCACTACTTGAAACCTTGCCAAATAAGACGCCAACTGTAGTGTCGGAACTCACCGTCGTCGTCGTTATCGGAGCCGGAGTCGGAGCCGTCGTCGTTGTCGGAGCCGCCCGCCATGTCGTCCTCCTCCTCCTCGTCCTGCGACAAACGACACTATCGTCACACAACTGTTACGTGTACAGGCGGAGGAATACACTATGTTGTAATCTGTAGGCTTAAACAATGAACAATTGATGGAGAACATAGCAAATAAAATAAAAAAAGTAGATAAATCAATTCTAGGCTAATTAGATGTAAAGCCTGCCATTTTCTAACTTCAATCTCACGAGCGACTCGACACACAGCGTTTTAAGTAATTCTAAGACTGAATATTTGATGAACATAGTAAACAAGAGAAAATGGTAACGAAATTTTCCTACAAAAAAATATTTATCCGTTAAAATTGTAATAAATAATATCATAATTATATTTTCGTAGCCAATGAACTACTTTGTGTTGTTATTCGGTCTCGTAAGTTTTTACAAATATTTATCCAGCTTTGTGTCAAATATTCATGCTGGTAATGTAACGCTGTCTATCCACTGCGTGTACGCTGCGTTTCCGCTGCGTTTCCACAACGTGTACGTACCGCGTCGTCGTCATGGTCCCGCTTGCGGCCGACGTCGTATATCTTGACGGCGGACTCCTGCATCTGGTCGAACTCGCCCATGTTCTCGACGACGGATATCTGCGTGCCGTACCGGTTCACGCTGAGCGCGTATATGTTGCGTTTCACGTCGATCGTGGCTGTCGAGGGAATATAGAAGCGAGTTGAGAATGGATAGTACGCGCCGTATTATTGTACTGGGTATTTGGCGGATGGAACGGGTAATTTTCTATATGTTCAGCCCCATAACAGATTCCATGGCAGGCATACTAGAAATTTTCAATGCTAAATTCAGTGAGTTTGGGTTTGGTATGACTCTACATCAATGCACTTCAAAATTTGTAACAAAGCACAGTTACTTTGAAAATTGATATAAAAGTAATCGCCTGGCATGTAACGTGTTATAGGGGCTAAATACGCACACACACATACGTCACGCCTCTATTACCAAACGGAGTAGGCAGAGCATACGAAACGCTACATAGACAAAATGGGGCTGAATACATAGCAAATAAATACTGTAATTGTTATAAGTTTTTTTTTTCTTTGTATGGTGATGGTTTGGGGACCTAAAAATAAACATGTTTCTTTCTTTCAAATGACCCCTTTATCCGCCGAATTACTTTATAACATCACGAAGTCACCTTTAACATTTCATTAATTTCTATTACATTTTCATACAAACATAAATCATGCCTATCTTCCCAAATGGGGTAGGCAGAGCACACAAAACGTTACATTTCAAAAGTGAAGTATAAAAAAAAGTTGTAAAAAATGCAATGGCCGACCTATGCTGGAGTAGTCGAAGGGGTCGAGCGTCTTGAAGCTGGTGTCGAACTGGCTGCGCTCCTCCGAGTCCTGGTCCGAGCACACCGCGTACATGGCCGAGCAGCTCGGGTTGAAGATCACCTGCACACGCACACTTGTTAATATCAGAGTATCAGGGTGATGACTTTTAGCATTCGTCTTCATGGAATCCGGTTATGAATAAGTGCCAGCCTAGAGATGAACATTCAGAGAGAACTGACATTGTCAGTGTTGGTTCAGTGTGATAGAGTGACGGTGAACAATATTAATAAAACGCCGGTAGTTCGAGGAGCCGTTGCTGATTGAAATCAAGAGCAGGTAGTTCGAAGAACCCGTACTGCGAAACGAATATCATGTTTTGCTTCAGTCTCCTCGTGACTATGATCGCTGTAACGCGGCCGAAACATCAAGAGATAATTAAATCAAGCGTGATCGAGTCCCGTGTGTATATAATATGAGTGAGAATCACGTAAATTTAAAACATTATATAATATCAGGGTAGTTTACGAAAACGCACCCGAAATGTATTTTAAAATGAAGAGCATACGAAACCCTACATAGACAGAACCATGATTATTTCGGTAACGGTGCGGTAGAATAGTTACTGTAATATTCTCTAGATTCTCACTTTATACCACAACTGGCTCAGCAACGCACTATCAATAAACCCTCGCACGTCCACTGTGCTCGGCGGTTTCCGGTCAACTGTCAACCCCCGCCCCTCGGGTACTGACATCTGCGCTTGAGACAGATTCTTGCCACTAGTAATACACTACAGTTACCTCTGATTTGTCTAAAGTCGGCACTGTCCTTAGTAAATGGAATGTTCTCAGGTCCCAAACTTCTGTATTTGATATTACCTGGAAATAAAATTATATTTTTTATATTAATTGTATAAGCCTTACCTACTGCCTAAGTACTTCGAATAAGTTAAAACTTGTTTTAACACCACAAAGACGAAAAATAACGTGAAAAAAAATATGCGACATAATCTAACAACAACACAATGAAAACAAATCTAAAAAATAAAAATTCCGTTACCCATCAAAGTATGTAATTTAATAGAAAATTAAAAACCTACAAAAATCCTATTTTCAACCAAGAGCTAAAATAATATATGTAAAAATATCAGCACCACAAAAAAAAACAGTTCAAATGTTTGACTGCGACTATTCTATGGAAAATTCGCGGGAGGTCTATAATTTCGGCCAAAACTGTACAGTTAAAAGTTGTTTTTGGTTTTTGTTGTTTGGTGTTGTTGTCGTTTGTTCGCTGTTGTTGCTGCTGTTTGTTTGTTGTTAGCGTGGGAGGCGGCACTTACTTCTAGCGAGTTGGGATGGAACACGCCGCTGTGCGTCTGGTTGAGCTTGTCGAACTTGTGGATCTCCTTGCCCGAGTTGACATCCCATAGGACGCCGTCTGTAAACCGAGACCACGTTCCATTAAGTGGACACAAAACCTACATACATACAAGCACGCCTGTGTTCCGAAGGGTAGGCAGAGCACACGAAGCGTGATAAAACTAAGACTTTACATTCGCAAACTTCCAGGTACAGATGGAAGAGGTACATAATGTACATAGTGACAGGTTGCTAGCCTTTCGCCTAATACATACATCATCACGCCTGTATTCCCAAATGGGGTAGACAGAGCACACGAACCGCCACATAGACAAAACCATGACAAAACTGACATAGACTAAAGCATTTAAGTTTTGGCTTGGCAGTTATAATACTGACTGGTTGGTACTTTGGTAGTCTGTCGCCTAAAATTTGTCCGGCTTTTTCCCCCCTCAGTGGCCAGACAGGCGCACATGTATGCACTCATAAAAAAATATCACTGCTTATAGTGCTCATGCCCCTACCATTTTTGCCGAGCGGTCTTAACTCTGCGACCTGTACTTTCTTTCTGTAGTTGTACTCGTATTATTCCGTGTTGGCGACTGGCTGGTACTCCTTCCTCTTTAGTTAAGTATTATTACTTGTTCTTATTTTAAAACTAGCACTAGTCAGCGCAGCTGCCAAGCTGGGGTATACCTTATCGGTTTAGGTAGTTAAAACAATATAAACAATCTTGACATGTCTTTTTGTTGAAATACACAGTCTAAAAATGAAAATCGTTACACTATACAATTCAATTATGAAAGTAAATGATTTTTTATACCTAAATTGTAAAATGTAAAGATTTCGATTTATAAAGTGTACGTTTAAATAAAAAGACACGTCAAGATTGTTTACATTGTTTTAACTACCTAAACCGATAAGGTTGCGCTGTCAGGCTGGAGAGCGACGGAAGCTTTAGTACGTTTTTAAGTTATTTTAAGCCCGATATTGTACTGTGTTCTTGTTAATACATCGTTCAACCATAACGGAGAGTGCGTGTGTTATTTGCTCGTCAATATTCCGTGTATCAGGGACGTACCTGATAGCACGAGTTCGTCCGTGGGATTGAAGGTAGCCCGGTTCTTCGCGTATTGATTGCTGATGCTGGGGCTGAGCGTGAGCAGCTCGCGGCCGGTGCGCGTGTCGAAGATCGTCGCTCATCCTTAGTGCTATAGATACTTCTGTCTGGTCATAGGGAGCCATAACATACCTGAAAGCACTAGCTCGTCCGTGGGATTGAACGTAGCCTGGTTCTTCGCGTACTGATTGCTGATGCTGGGGCTAAGGGTGAGCAGCTCGCGGCCGGTGCGCGTGTCGAAGATCGTCGCTCATCCGTAGTGCTATAGATACTTCTGTCTGGGCATAGGGAACCATAACATACCTGAGAGCACTAGCTCATCTGTGGGGTTGAAGGTAGCCCGGTTCTTCGCGTACTGATTGCTGATGCTAGGGCTAAGCGTGAGCAGCTCGCGGCCGGTGCGCGTGTCGAAGATCGTGGCCGTCTCGCCCTTGGTGCCGATGATGCGGTCGTCGGACATCTTGGAGAACTCCACGTATTCCTCGTTGTCCAGTTGGAACCTGGGGGGAGCCTTCTTGAATATATTCTCGAGTAGGCGTATTTTAGTATGGTGAGGGAAGCTTTGGGAGTGCGTCAATTGAGGTACGAGGGCCGTACGGGATCGCGCGTGATTCTAAACTTATCAGAACACGTTGACTGGAAATTGGCCGTAAATATGATATGACCAGTTGGATACACGTCTGAAAACCCTGCAAAATATTTCCCGAAAATCTTCATTATTGATTTTGAGGGAGAGAAATGTTTCATCACTTTTCTGGTCATTGCACCCTGTGTTTTACAACTTTACGTCTCGTACGTATGTCCAGTTAACCAGCGTATGCATCTATAATCGTTAGACATTGTGATACTACGCGGTTAACCAAGAGACAAATAGTATACACTTTTGTAAAAAAAGTCTTTACTTTTTTACATGAAAATTCTGGGAAAAAACTTCACATGGGTCTTCAGACGCGTATACCCGACCACTGGTCAAATTATTTACAGTAAATTTTCGGCGAACCTGTATTATAAAACAAGCTAGTATTTAACATAAAGTGCAACTTCACCCTTCCCAGTAATTTAACGTGGCAAGTGAGATAAAAAACTGCGGCGTAAAAGTGTACTCACATCTGCTCGAATTCCTTCATATTCCACAGCGCAGAGAGTGGTCGCCACGTCGTGGTTGCCGATGCTAGTAATAGTAGACCGTCTCTACTCGCCTGACAAAATAAAAAGTAACAAATACAGTCTATTCTTTTTTATCTCGGATACTAAATTGAATCGAAAAATGACGAATTGTCAAATAATTATACCACATTTTATTGTGTACAGCCCTGGATACAAGTGGTTTGGGATATACAAAAGACGTTTTGATCGGCCTTAAAGACTTCTTTAGGGTTTAGAAGTAGGAAAATAGTTAAGTAATTTAGAGCTACAGTACAGTATGATGTTACTAATTTGTACTTTGTACAGTACCCGGGGCCTTACGTGGTAATAAAGCTACCGCACGCGGAGCTGGCCAATCACCGCGCGGCCGATCACCAAACAACCAATCACCCACGCACGCGATTGGCCGCTCCGCGCTGTATGTCTTAACAATAAACCGTACCTGCATATGGTATATGTAGGATTCGTGGACTTGGTAGGAGTTCTCTTCGGCGCCGCTGAACAGGTTGAACAGCCGGATGTCGCCCGAGGAAGTGGCCGCTAGGAGCTGCTGCTGCGTCGGCTGTAGGGTCACAGGGGCAGTGATCAGTCACTGGTGAATCGCATGGTGATTTACACAGGAACATCACGCTTGTATTGCCAAATGTGGTAAGGAAATATTATGTAATCATAACCACGGCTGCATCACGTTTCGTAGCCAATGTTAGCATAATTTTAGGTACATGAAAGAGCTATAGTAGTGACAGGTAGGTTGTCAGCTAAAGCATACCGAGCGCTGTGCGAGCTTGAGGGCAGTATTACTCTGCACGCGTGCGACAGAGATAGATAGCAGCAGTACCGGACTATAGTTTAAATTTAATGCGATTGATCTAAAATAATTGTAACTCTTTTTGAAATTCTTCTTTTTGGACTCATTTCATAAACTACAGTCGTATACTGCCTTTGGTTGCGTCCAGTTCTGACGAAAGCGCCGCTCGCGCCCGGTCATTTCAACTAGGCAGCTGCAACAGCTCGCGCGCAAAACAAACACCGTGCCCGAGCGGAGCGTTACAGCCCATACAGGTAAACGAAGCGAATAGGAAAAGTGCGTGAGCGCACTTTGCGTGAGTTGCGCGTGAGAGGCGCAACAAAAAGTCGTCGTAGCTGCATGCGCTCGGCTCGCAAGCTGCGCATTCGTCAGATCTAGACGCACCTTTGCATTATGCAGTAAATATAAATAAGTAGTAAGAACTCACGTGGAAGATAGTGTGCGTGAAGTAAGCCTCGTCGTCTTGCAGGCGGAGCGTCCTCGCCGGCGCGAAGTGCGAGTGCGCTAGCCTCGCGTCGGCGCGGCGGCCGCCCGCCTCGAAGCCGAGCTCTCGCCTCGCAGCCCGGGCGCAGGCGTTTAGGGCTGCACCGGCGCCGGACACTGCCGCAGCGCCGCGAGGATCTGGGCACTTGTGAGGCCTGTGGAGACGACATTATGGTCTAAGATCCCGATGTACAACGACATACACCGAGCTACATCACGCTAATAGGACCGAATAAACATTGGAAAATGTGGAAAAAACGGGGGAAATTAGTCACTATTCCACGCGGACGGAGTCGCGGGCACAGCTAGTGTTATAATAAGCCGAGCTCTCGCCGCGCCGCGCGGGCGCACGCGTTTAGGGCTGCACCGGCACCGGATACTGCCGCCGCGCCGCGAGGGTCAGGGCACTTGTGAGGCCTGTGGAGACAACACTATGGTCTAAGATCCCGATGTACAACGACCTACACCGAGCTACATCACGCTGCGACTAATAGGACCGAAGAAACATAGGAAAATGTGGAAAAAAAACGGGGGAAATTGCCCAAAGTCACTATTCCACGCGGACGGAGTCGCGGGCACAGCTAGTATTAATAAGCCGAGCTCTCGCCGCGCCGCGCGGGCACAGGCGTTTAGGGCTGCACCGGCGCCCGATACTGCCGCAGCGCCGCGAGGATCTGGGCACTTGTGCGGCCTGCGGGGACGACACATTACAACTACATATGTACATCTATACTAACATTATAAATGCAAAAGTAACCCTGTCTGTCTGTTACGCTTTCCCGCTAAAACCTCTCAACCGATTTTGATGAAATTTGGCACAGACAATTTTTAGACCCTGAGAAAGGACATGGGTTACCTTTTATTGCGAAAAAAGGTAATGCCCAAAATAATTATTCCACGCGGATGAAGTCGCGGGCAAAAGCTACTTAGTGTAGCTCTCGTCTCGCAGTGTCGCCGGCACTTGTAATGCGACTAAAATAGAAAGTGTCGTATCTAATGTAGCGTGTAATCTCGTCTAATGTCGTATCTAACGTGATTTTTGACTTTGTCGGGTTCACTTTGTTTGTTTGCCTTTTTTTAAGTACCTAAAAGTCTGGACTGTAAGCGAATGCACTTTAGTGTTGCTAAGGTGTCAGTATAGCTAAGGTGGTAGTGTGGGTGTCAGTGCTACTCACTCGAACAGGTTGAACTGCGGGCAGGTGACGACGGGGTTCTTGCAGAGCGCGTGCTGGTTGTAGAGATACTCCGTGATGATGGAGTGCAGAGTGACCCGGTGCTGCCGTAGCCCCGGTTCTCCGGCCGCCGCGCTCAGCTGCTTCTGCAGAGAGCGCCGGTGCTCCGCCGCGGGGCTCCCGGTTAGGGACTGGTTCTGGACTTTCCTGGGAAGCGAGGAGGCATTTTTAGTGGTTTGGAGGGCCGTCGGCGACGAAATCAAACTTGGTAAGGTTTTAAGTAATGGGGGGTAAGGTTGCGCATCGCTTTTTGCATGGGCAATCGATACGACAGTAAATTCCGGAACTTGGTATGGTTACGGAATGGAGTATTTTTTTTTTAATTGGACCCAATTTTTTTTTTAACTTGTAACGAAACCGAACTTATCTTCACTACTTTGAAATTTGAAATTTTGCTTAGTTTGATTCCGGGCGCTGAAAAATCTTATTTAACTATCAAAAACTTGATCTTCCGCGACCTCCAGGATCAAATATGTGATAAGTATAAATTGGAAATGCCAACGTATTGAGTCAGACTTGGAGCTTTGTAACATCGTTAGTTACTAAAGGACGGTCGCAGAGCACAGCGAAATTCGACCGTTGACCCGTTGCTATCTCTCTGTCGCACGCGTGCAGTAATATTGCCCTGTCGCTCGCACTGTTAGTGTACTGATAATAATTAGTAGTTTAGTTAACCGCGAGTAGTGGCTTACCTTAGCTTGATGACGGCGGGCGCGGGACTGTCTTCGCCCGTACTGTTGTTGAACAAATCGTGGTGTTCTCGTAGCAGCGAGCCGCTACTGCTCGACCGTGAGGTAGATAGTCGCGACTGTGGGAAGAGTAAGTCGTTAGTTAGACCATTAAAATAGTTTTCATCACACTTGCTCGTCAATGGTGTTATTACAAGAGCGTCTCCTTTAGTACAAAGGTCTAAATTGTAACCGCGGGAGTTATCATTACATCCTATGGGAGGTAAAGTTTAGTTTTAAAAATTGCAAAAGTTAGTATAGGTACGTTAGTTCAGACTAAGGAGGTTACAAATGTAAAAATAAAAATTCTGCTATTAAAACTTTAGGGCCAATTTATAAATGCAAAATTAATGTATGCATTATGAAACTGTATTCATTTAATACTTTGGATGTATGTCGACGCGTTTTAAATATGCATTTTTCGTAAATTTGTTTGAACCTTTTTGGTAGAATCTGGCTGTATGACCATTCGAATTCTGTACAAAACATAGTTCTTGTCTGTGGTATATGATTAAAAAAAGTGACAATAGACCTGAACGCACTGACAGCAGTGACAACGCAAAAGGAATAACGCGGCGCGGTGACGTGATGTCATGAATTTTCTTTAATTTTTAGTTTTTCCTCGCAAATGTGATGAAAAACATTGTGTGTAACACGGGGAGTAAAGGACATTATAAACTCGAGGCATAAAAGCCCTCCGCCTGCGGCGTCGGGCTTCTAACAGCCTCTCGTTAATAATGTTCCATTTCCTCCCCTAGTTGCTCAATGTACTATTAGCGAGATGTGACTGATATTCAATGGAAATAATCTAAATATTACTTTGTAGTATTTTGTATCTCTAAAGTAAAAACAGAAACTTATACATGGTGTGTTCACTATTATAAGTAAATTTGTACAAAAAGAACACGAAAACAAAAAAGAACAAGCGAAGGGCGGCGACGGGGGCGGCGCGTGGGGGGGCGGCGCGGGCAGCTGCGCCTCCCGCTGCAGCGTGGCGGCGCTCTCCTGCAGGCCCCGAGCCGCGAGATGAGCCGCTACCAGCTGGAGCAGCTGACGCTCGTTGTAGTTGATCCGTGTCTGGGCGACCACGTTCGCCTGGGAACAAGTTTCCATTGGTAAACGGGAGTTAACACTACAGTAGAGATGAGCAAGAATGACTAGATTAATTAATTAGTTTCTTTTTACGTCAAACATCTGAAATATTTAGCAAAACTGTCGGAAATACTCTCTAAATAAGCCTCTTTATCAATCAATGTCAGAAGTTGAAAAACTTATTATAGTCATCAAAAAATTTACGGGCCAAAAATTGGGACAACTTGAAGGATTTTACGTGCCAAATACGCATGTGATCAAAAAAAATTCTTTATTTATGTTGGGCTTCATTAAAAAAAAGTCTGTGACGAAAAAAAATGCCAGCCCCGTTAAAACAACTAACTACCTTAAAATGCACTTAAAAAAAATTTGCAGAAAAAATAATATTATATTTTAGGGTGAGCCCTCACCCGGTGTATGTTGGCGAGCGAGGTCTCGAACTCGGCGCCCATGTGCTTGCTCTTCCCGGACACCCTTTCCAGCAGTTCCAGCGCGTACTTCTGGAACATGACGTGCTCCTGGCGCTTCTCTTGTAGTATCGGGTCCCGCATCAGCACTGGAAGGGACGGAACGAGTCAAAATATATCCTACTGTATTAAAATATGAAGAAGACACAGCAAAAAATAATGTCTGGCCGTTTTGACTTAACATCTGGAGACTTATTGGACATTCAAAGACTTGTATGTTGTGACTAACGGTGTTAACACCTGGAGGTCTGGACTTCTTTTACATTCTGATACTTGGTCCAACATATTCCAGAGTCGTTCAAAAAGTCTATTCAATTGTTAAATGCAATTGCGCGGGAAAATCTTTATCGGTAATTGGCTAATACACTGCGCGCGACGCCGGCAACTCCGGCGCCCGCCATTTTGCCTGGCAAGATGAGCGAGGACGAAAGATTTCGTCTGTTATACTTTACCTTATGCCTATAGTTATAAAGGTTTTTATTGAATTGGTCATACATTCGATGTCATTCGGTATTTGTCGATGGAACTTATATTTATTTTGCGGTACACCTGTACTGATCAGTGGTCTTACTTAACCTTTCGTATGCCATTTCGTACAGCCGAAATGACGTTACGGTTGTGTACCATAAAATATCAATAGCTCAGACTTTGAATGGCGGAACGTGGATCCATATTCAATATACGTTAAAGGTCTTCCACTCCCGTGTGGTGCCGGCTTAGAATAGCACCTCCCCCTTTCTTCCCGTGGGTGTCGTAAGAGTCTACTCTGGGAAAGGGTTAGTGTATTGTGGGCGATGGGCTAGCAACCTGTCACTGCAATATCACGTTTAACCATCTGGTTACCCTGAAATCGCTAAACGTGGCACTAGATTTTTGAATTCATGTGCTCTGCCTACCCCTCTTGGGAATACAGGCGCGAGAATATGTATGTATGTACTACCTTGTATCTGGGAGGTGGTGAACAGCGGCAGCTTGGAGATGATCTGGCGCACGGTGGGGCAGCGCGCGAGCCCGGCCAGCGCGCGGCACGCTAATCCGCGCAGCCGGTCCGCGTCCGTGATCGGCAGCTTCACCATCATCAGCGATAGCAAAACCTACAGCACAGAATAACTATAGTACTACGGAAGATTCACTCAACAGATAGGCGTAGATATACTGCTGTTTTTCTACCGTTAAAGGCCGGACGCGGAGCACAGAGAAATTCGAGCGTTGACCCGCTGCTATCTATCTCAGTCACATGCGTGCATTGCCTTCACGCTCGCACTTGAGCTTACTGTACGCGTGTGACAGAGATAGATAGCAGCAGGTCAAAGCTCAAATTTATCTGTGCTCCACGACCGGCTTTTACCTGTGAACCTAGCGCCGCCTATCGTCGAATAGCCGAACTTCTAATACAAATGTTATTTACATACTCAACTCTCAGGTGGTAACCCTAAATGACGCCAACGAAGTTTCAAAGATCGGTCGCATAAATACAAATTGTAACTTTCTCTCTATATACATAACATTTGTGCTTGGAGAGATTCTATTCTCTATTAGAGTCTTTTCAACAAAAAAAATCCTACGTTCAAAATCCATGTAGAAAAGAGGACAGTAAATGTGTTAAAAAAAGCAAGTAGAACTCACCATGATCCCGTTATTGGTCCGCACGCTCTCCCACACTTTCTGTATGACGTCTTCGTAAGACTTGAGTGCTGTCTTCTTCTTGCTCGAGCCGGTTATAGAGAACCGCGTTGTCGACGTGCCCGCCTGCCATACAAAACAATAGCTATACCTCATTCACGGAATACAGCGCTCACTCTGTCTCGTAATCCCATACAAAGGACAAAGACAAAAAGTCTAAGACGTTTGAAAATCTCAAAAACACAGCTACTATAATATGAGTTAAATTTTTAGTGGAATTGGAAGTAAAAACTTTAGTAATAGCAAAAACAATGTTAAGTAATCTTTTCATTCAAACTGATGTTTTTATTTTATTTTTGCACGACCCCTAAGTGACATTATTTAAAACTTTATTCATTGGTGAAAATCCATTTAACAATTAATAATTTAAAACTTAAAATTGTGCGAAAATCTTATGATCTACGTAATATGACATTACCCACGTGCGTAGCCAGTGTCAACCTACTGCCGTCGACCTTTTCACGGAGCATATCTTCATTGTGGAGTAAGAAGGTAGTACCTATTCTGTGGCAGTGCTTACCCGGTGTACAGGAGCACACACGCAGTTGACGAGCACGTTCAGCGCGGCCTTCTGCACCTCCGGCTCGGGCGCGATCTCGCCGTCCGCCGCGCCTGAGGGCACAAGCACACCTGCGTCACACGGTGCGCGACAGCTTTAGTGCCGGTTACAGAGCCGAACGCAACAGTGTAAAGCAGCGGTCGGCAACCTTTTGGCAGACGAGGGCCACAAATTGATGTAAAGACGGGCCACACTTGCGTATGCTTTTGATAGTGGATTACAGATATTAAGCATTCAAAATTGAAAGTTCGCGGGCCATAAAAAGGCAAGTCGCGGGCCGCGCGCGGAACACGGGTTGCCGACCCCTGATGTAAAGGACACGGCACGGCGGATGTAGTTTCCGCTTACGCCAGTGTAACGACCAGCGCCATCTATCGTAGTAGCAAGTAGTAGAACTTTTTCTACAGATCATTACGTGTTCTACATCGCTCTAACGCCATTTCGAAGATTGGTTGCATAGATACAACTTGCAACTTTCTCTCTGTGAAGTCCTCATGCATAACTTCTGCCTGGAGAGAGATATCTTTATTGGAGACTTTTCCACATCAGTTTACTGATGTTGTAATTATTCTGTCTCTATTGCTGGACGTTTCATTCGTCGTTCTAAAAGTAAAGACACACACAGGCTCGGTCGTTAGTGCGACGTTCTCTTCGCGGGCCATTTTACAACCCAGAATTTGAAAACTTAGATAATGTTTAACTTCTGGCATAAAATTTTAGAACACTTAATAATAGCGATAATTAAATGTATGGCAACCGGCGCAGGTATAATATTTATGCATTCACTTATAAAGAAACAGGTATCAAACTTGTGCGTTTCTTTATGTTAGTTGATCCTGCACCGAGTCGAACAGATTTGCCTCTGCCTGAAACCTGTTTTTTTATGTAAGCACCCTTAGAGCCTCGTTACATTTGCGACTTGCGAGAAATTGTAACGGTAACTTGTAAGGGCAGGTACATACATAACTGTTTCAGCCCAGTTAGTCGCGGCGAACTCGTTGCGCGATCGCAGCGAAACAGTTACGCACTTTTAGCGAGAAGTGAGTTGTAATAATTTTAAACAAAAAAAACCGACTTCAAATTAGCAATATTTTAAAAGTATTCTGTTTACTGAATGTAAAATCTTGACTTCATCAACAAATTACCGAAAACGCCGTACATCTCCATATAAAATTTGAAGAGTTCCTTCGATTTCTCCAAGATTCCATCATCAGATCCTGGTTTCGTGCCAATGGGACCAATTTCGAGTTATACCCTTTCAATAAAAAAAAAAAAATTTGAAAATCGGTCCACGGGTTTTCGAGATATCGAGTAACATACACAAAAAAAAAATTAGGTCGAATTGAGAACCTCCTCCTTTTTGAAGTCGGTTAAAAAATTGTGACGCTCACCCAGAACAATGTTGACGCCGGTGGTGAGGTCAGCGTCGCGCATGTCGAGCTTCTCCGTGAGCAGTAATTGCACGCGCGGCGCGACGCAGCATACCGATACCACGTCCAGGGCCGAGCGCACTGTTTCTGACCTGAGGAACAATACAATTTTACATTCAAAAGTTTATGCGAATAGGTTCACAAGACCACTTTAGCACGAGTTTTGTCTACCAGTGCTTCAGAGTGACTATTATTTTTAACAAAATATATGTAGTCACATAACAAGAAAGATCGGATAGGAGAGAGAGAAAGTAGAGCGAAAGTGATGGAGAGGGAGGGAAGAGCAAATCCTGGGACAGCAAAACAGTGGAGTAGACAGACAATAAAACAAATGTCACATGTTCACACCTGCCGTTGAAGTTTCCCCTCATAGGCATTATCCACACAGTTTTGAGACGGAGACGAAAATAAGTCGAAAGAAATGTAAGAGCAAAGCAGGTGGAGAGCGACGAAAGGGAGCGGAAAGAAGAGCTAGGGAGAGATCGTGGAAGGAGAGTGAGAACAACGGAGAGAATTTGACAAAGTTGAGTTAGATCGAGGGAAGGGAAGGTTGGGCGTACCATGGAAGGAGGGAAAGAGCGAAGAAGACATCAGACGAAATGTCACTCCAGGTTTCAGCAAACAAGTTTTTTTTTTCTTCTTCTCCTTTACCTGCCGTTGAAGTTCCACTCGTAAGCATAGCCCACGACCTGCAGCAGCAGCGAGGTGCTGCCCAGCTCCATCACTATCTGCTACACTTGACACCAGATAAAACCTAAAGACCCAGTGGCCACAGAGTCTTGAGAGAGAGATGAGATGGAGAGCGACGGAGGGGAGCGAGGAAGCCGAGTGAGAATGAGTGAGAGAGAGCGATGAAGTAGAGGGAGACAAGGATGGGAAGGTTTCAGCGAAGCATGGGGAGCGAAAGAGTGGAGTAGACAAACTAGGTTTTTAAGGGTCTTTTTCCCAGGTTTTTTCTACTTCTCCTCGTTGTTACCTGCCGTTGAAGTTCCACTCGTAAGCATAGCCCACGACCTGCAGCAGCAGCGAGATGCCGCCCAGCTCCACAACTATCTTACACTTAACATCCACCAGATAAAACCTAAAGATACAGTGGCCACGGAGTCTTGAGAGAGAGATGAGGTGGAGAGCGACGGAGAGGAGCGAGGAAGCTGAGTGAGAATGAGTGAGAGAGAGCGATGAAGTAGAGGGAGACAAGGATGGGAAGGTTTCAACTAAGCATGCGGAGCGAAAGAGTGGAGGAGACAGACAAAGTTTTTACCAAAAAAAGGTCTTTTTCCCCAGGTATTTTTGTTACCTGCCATTGAAGTTCCACTCGTAAGCGTAGCCCACGACCTGCAGCAGCAGCGAGATGCCGCCCAGCTCGACTAGTTCGTCGACGGCGGGCCAGCGCGACCACGCCACCGATTGTAACAGTTCGATCTGCTCTTGGATCTCTTCGGGAGACGATTTTGACGCCTGCCGATAAAAGAATATGTTATAGCCCTTCGGATTTTTTTTATAGAGTGCCAGATGCGAAATGGAATAGGTTAGGTGACTAAGGAAAAAAAGGTTAGGCATACTTTGAGCTAAAGGCAGGTCGCGGAGCACAGAGAGCTTCGAATTTTTCTATGCTCTGCGACCGGCCTATCGGAGTTCCCGATCTTTTTCAGCCCGCAGCCCACTCACTTTAAAATTCTGTCAAGGCGCTATTCCGTAGGTAACTATTAGAAAAGAGAAAGTATAAAGAAATAGGCTCCGGTATTGGTATCTATGGTTCATTCAGGATAACATTAGAGTTTTAATGGTCAAATCCTGACACATTTTGAAATAACCGCAAATGGTGAAACCGTTTGTTTTGAGAAACATAAAATACAGTAATAAGTGTCCCTACAATTGCAATAATGATTTCCAGTTTTACTTGTGGATTTCTGAAAATAATTCAAATTTTGTCCGTTAAAAGTGTAATGTTATCCTGGATGGACCATAGTTAGGTTGAGAGGAACAACATAACTGTTGTTTATTAAGCCTATGTTCCCAAACGGGGTAGGCAGAGCATACGAAACGTGACATAGACAAAACCATGACTATTTCACGTTTCCAAGCCACTTTTAGCATAACTTTCCTGTGTGGTGTCGGGATAGAATAACACCACTCCATTTCTTCCATGGATGTCGTAAGAGGCGACTAAGGAAAATAGGCTTTAAGCGACAGGCTAGCAACCTGTCACTATTATATCTGTTATCAAATCTAAAATTATGCTAGAAGTGAGAGGAACAAAAGTGACAATATATACGATGAACAAAGTATTGTGTGTTAAGCCTATACTAGAGACCTTTAGGTACTTAAAAGATGGTAAACAATCTTGACGTGTCTTTTTATTTAAACATACACTTTATAAATCAAAATCTTTACATTTTACAATTTAGGTATGAAAAAATCATTTACTTTCATAATTGAATTGTATAGTGTAAAGATTTTCATTTTTAGACTGTGTATTTCAATAAAAAGACATGTCAAGATTGTTTACCATCTTTTAAGTACCTAAAGGTCTAAAGTATAAGTACTAACCTTGTAAGGCGGTGGCTCTGGTACATTGTCGCCCTGCTGGCGCGCCACTTGCGCCGCGCGCAGCCTCAGGTGCGCTTCCAGGTACCTGCAACAACGAACGACCAAGTGTAATTGGGTAGACGACTAAATTAACTATTCAGCCCGCCAGATAGGCTGGGTAGTTCCCATCATCCAACCTAACCCACTTAAAATTCTATATAAATTTATCCAATGGGAACTATTCGATAGACTACCAAAAATACGCGTATTTTTTCTTTTATTCAACAAACAAGAAATGACGTATACAGTGCTCCGAAGCTACCATGGTACATGGTAGCATTTTTACCAGTTTTTCAGATGCGTATAGCCGACCACTAGTTACAATATTTACGGTCAATTTCTAGCTATAGGGCGGCTCTATGAACAGAACCACAGTCGGTATGAAACTAAGTCCTCAGACTAACTAAACCCAAGCACTGTCTTGCTGACTAAAGGTTGTATAATGATGGTTACCGTCTGAGCGCCACGTAAACATGGCGCACGATCTGCCGCGTCGATATCACGTTAAAGGTTGGGTGATGATGATAATGATGGTGGATAACACAGACTTGTATCGAAATAGGTACCGCGAGTTCCTGAATTTGTATGAAAACCAAGCGTGCCACTTTTTCTCTACCCACTGTAACGTCACATGAGCGATTTAGTGTTGGGAATCGACGGTCCGTGTGAACCCGATTCAGAGGTGACTCTGGGTCTCTAAGAAATTAAACCTTTCTGGATATGTATCTAAGTAGTACAAGTGTACAGTCTACATTGCGTCACGCGCGATCAGCACATTTTATA
>BHDV01024865.1:94815-132677 GCA_005406045.1 Adoxophyes honmai | reverse complement strand
GAGGACAGCGTTTCACTTCGCGCCTTGGCGTTCAAAAGGTTAATAAAACAGATATACTCATGTGTTTATATTGAGATTAGATCGTCATTTTTCGGGCCAAAGTAGTTTTTTGTTTACAACAGAACATAATTATGATTGCGGATGTATACCTATTCGTGAAAAAATCCAAACTGTTCAAATGGGTACTCAAATCACAAAACCGCCCTCAGAGAAGAATGGCGGAGAATTATAAAAGAGTGAGAATGAGCGACAATCAAGACGTCAAGAATGATGCCCAGAAGAAGAACTGTTCAAATTCAGTTCACTCGACTATGTTAGTAACTACATTACATATACACAATTGTCCACTCACTCATTAATGAAATTCAAAACGAGAAAGTTCTCAAAATCCGAACGCGTAAGTCGCAGTTAAACTTATCCAAAAACAAAATCGTTCAGATATTCACAAAAAAAAAACATGTTTACTCTTCTTTATTAATTTCTATAATGATTAAATTAAATGAATATAATTTGCATTAGAAAAGAGGATATTTACCTTCATCCGAAAAAAAAACAACCATTTAGAAACAAAGCACAATACCTACCGACCGCACACAATTAAATAAATAAATTTTAATCTATGGAAAGAACGCAATTAACGGTCCCATAGGTACTATCAAACTGTCGGTACAAAAGGCGCCAGTACCGTGTAGTGTGTCAGTATCGTATATTGTCATATTAGCAAGTTTTTATTTATTATATTAGTTATATTAGTAATTATTCATGTTCTGATGTTCAAAATCTTGACTTACTTGGTCGCGTGGAGAATAGCCACGTCTTTTTTCAGAAACCTAGTCTATTCAATAATTCGTAAAATGCATTTATAAAGTAGTACAAGTTTGCCAGGCTAAGCATACACAGAAAATTGTGAAGGAGAAAACTTGTCCGTTTCAAAATACCTAATTTGTCCAGGAAATAATGTAAAACTCAGACTGGCAATGAGTACCTAATGATGAAAACATCGAAACACGTGAGAAGAACATCCTTATTAATAAAATACCAAATTAGAGACGACAAACGCCCGGTAACTAAACAAGCTCGCAATAGAATATTCGATGTAAAAATCGTTACCGTCCACGATAGATAGTTAATTACTCACTTAAATTATTCTGCACTAGGTACACTAAAATGCAACGCTGGTATAAATCGTTTAAAATGTTTAAATCATTAATAATTTGTGTTCATTATCATTCGTAACGTTGAATTTGTGCTTTTTCCCTACTCTTTAATGCGCCCTATTATTAGAAATTGTAGTAGGTACCTACGTAGGCGTCGCATTTAGGTGTTGTACCTACCGAGTTGCCTTAAGGAATGATCATTATCTTAATCGATTCTACTGGTTTGATAGTACCATCGAACCAATTAATTACTGACCCACCATAGAACCTTTTCACAGTGAACGCCATAGTGACATTGCATTGATTGACAAAGGAAATGTTTATGACGTTTATTATGACAACGTTCTGCGATGGGTCACGAATCAATTGGTTCGATAGTACCTACTAGCGCAATGAGTCACAGAACCGCCTAGACACCTTAATCCTTTTTATTAGGCATCATTAAACATTTTGAAGTATATTTTAATAAATATCACAACGCACTAAAGCAAAACGCCGATGAGTTTTGACCTTTGTCCTTGTGTGTCTGCAAGTTAGTTATTTTTTGACCATTTGCAATCATAAAGATTGAATTTTGAGCATTTCAATTAATTAATCAGTTTGGAGTGTATTAACAAATGTCACAAAGTACTAAACTCCGATAAGTTCCGTGACTGCCATCGCCCTCAAAGCGGTATTTTGAAGCAACTTTAATAACGTCATGGCCTCATGGCACAGTTTTAATTAGATAGTGACGAAGTACATATTTGTAATTTAGATCTAAGTCTACAAATTTCTTACGGTCTTTGCCCATCTGACATCTTAAAAATTCCAGTTGAAGTTTTATTTTTAATAAGCTTATTTCCTCTTCGCTATATGGATATGCTGAATAGTTTTGCATAAAAAATACCTGCTATTAACAATTTTATAATTGCACAAAATTATCAGCAAAAAGAGAGCACAGGGAAAATTCAAATAAAAACATCTTATTGATAATAAATTAGAGCAATTGAAAGTAACACAGAAAAATAATAAAATAACAAGTTACGAGTAAAATATAAGAAAGTAAAACTATGGTTGAGTAGAATCGAAGTTGTGAAACAATTTATATAGGTAACTCATTCAATATTTGGATCCGTCTATAAGATTTTATGCAACAAATTATATTAATTTATACCTGAAATGTTTTACTACGGCTCGCGTTTGAATCCTTTTTTTTCTAAGCACTTTCACGAGACACACGATTTTCGTAAGTTTGGTTTCGGTATTTTTATTCGTTGAGACTCAATCGTCCCAAATAATTGACTATGTCTCTGATACCTACAAACCATAAATACGAAGTCGCTTAACCGCATATCTAAATTACATTAAAGAAACTGGTCAAACCCGTACTATAAGGTTTCAAGTAACTTAAGAAAATCACAATCAAAAGGTAAATCGATTACAATAGTATATTAAGCAAAAGTAGTTTTGCTATATGATCAGAGAGGTATGTAAATATTTATTGATTAATGAATTAATTCTTAGAAACGTTTAGTTTGACTGAATTTATCCCAACACAACGCAATTAAAATACATGTAGGTGAACCTTAAACTAACTACTAAATAAAAAAGAGTTGCGCTCACGACCCTATTGTCTTGATTAAACAGACAATTCATCCAAATATCTTCTGTTAAAGATGAGATAATGTTAGTGAAGCCCGCGGTTATAAATGCAAACATAAGAAGAAGAAAAGAAACCAGATAGTCAAACCATAACGAAAAACATACAGAAAATTTTCAGTGAGACGTTTTCAATTATCAAATTGGTACATTTTTTTTAATTTCGTGGGTACCTATGACATCAAAATTGACGAAGGCATAGTGTGGTGTATCACATATAGGTACGGTTATTGCATCTCTCCCATAGACCTATCCGACGGATTCAAAATTTCAACTCCGCGCATGTAAATGTAACCATGATTATCACAACACATTTTTTTTAGTAATCTAACTTCCAAGTTTGCACGTGTATTCAATCTATAAATATTTACCAACAATTCACCAAATGTCTCGGAACATAGGGATTATTACCCTTTCAAAGTATTTTGAACATAGCCACTAGTACTACCAAAAATCTTGTAATAGGTTGCCAATAAATTTTCCCATCTTTTAACTAAGCCAGTGCTATACGTGCCGCCAAGTCTTTGCGAGTGGTTCTAGTGATGCTGGCCTACCTGAGCGCCGGCCCGCCCGGCTGCGCCTCGCCGCCGCCTCCCGTGTCGCGGGGCTGTCGAAATTTATTACAAAACCCATTCAAATAATTTGCTTTTGTCTGTATTTTACGCCAGCTGTTACATCTAAAAATAATACACTCGCAGCAGAATAAAACACAAAATAAACGAAACAAAACCGCGATGGTCGTTTTTTAGTGATTCAGGCGATCTGAGTGGAGAATAAACACGTTAACGGCTTATGGCAAGGAAACAGCCATTGGAAATGTATTTAAACAATTCCGTCTGTATTTACTGAAGTTTGTGATATAATTTAATACTGTACTAGAAATGTAGGTACAGCTATTTCTGAACGAGCAATGACTTGAGTTTTAAATGTCGCTAATAAAAGTAATCCACAGTCGCATAGCAATCACTTCGCATAGTCAATTACTAAAAATAAACTTACTGTCTAGAATCAGTCTTAAAATTAAAGTAAAGTGTAAAATGGATAAAGATTTATTTGAAATAATTACCTGTATAACAAGTAAATGTGTCGGCCATGTTGTGGAGGCGCGACCACGCGCTCGCTCAGGGCGGCGCTGTTCGGCGACCGCACGAAGCACGAGTGAATCTCTGTAACAACAGAGAAATAACCTTAATAAATCGCTCAATAAAACATAAATAATAACAGAAACAATGGTATTTTACTAAAAGTAAGGGCGCGCACACGTGACACAGCTTAGCACACAAATCGCAATACAAATAAAATAAAAGGGCACTGGTAAAATTCGCATCAAGCAATTTCAATAACACTGTGTTATAAGATCGTATACACCAATTAGCTTAACTAAAAATAGTACAGTAAATATAGTCATACAACTTACCAATCGGCTTGGGTTGAAATATTTCGTAATAGCCATTGTTTGCTATCACCACATGTACCTGTTGACAGACAGAAGGAAATGGTTAAATAAATTGTTAGGTTGTCTAGAATTATCAAGGTCTAATAAGTTTTAAATTGATATATAAAAAGGAGTAAGATTTTTTGTAATTTGAGGCTTATTCGAGCAATTAACTAAATTCTGCTCACACAAACACTCGAGGCGAGAAGACGAAACAAAATGGCTCTGGAATGCTTTGCCGGCTGCTGCCACACGCCGCGGTGTTCTACTCTCATTGTTCAATTTCACAAACTTAAGGTGGAACTATATCTACCTTATTTTGCATAGAAATAATTTAATAGTATTTAATGGCTTGACTAACTAGGAGTCACCTTTTACTTGAAACTATAGGCAAGACTGAAAGTGGATATTAAACATAAAAATTGTAAATACGGTAAATAGACCAGCCAGAGAGAAAAAACGTCATAACGAATTATTTTTGTACCTAATTTACCGTCTTCCTACAGATATAGGTTCTGTGCACACAATGACAATCGATGATAGGTACACGAATGAATTATATGATGAATTAAAAATAAAGAACTAAACAAAACTAGACTACACATTAAGATGTAGTGTACCTATGTGGTAAGTACAGTTAGCTGCAGAGAAAAGTACAATTTCACGTACGTTGCTTCATTGCTTCCAACCACGGGGGTATTTTTTTCCGTAAATCTGTGCGACATATATAAAAGTATGAGTCTTCGAGCAGTAAAAATTTAAATATGTAATCGGAGAAACGTGAATTGGATTAAAACTGAAAATCAACAATCACACAACCATTTTCATTTCAAAGTGAATTTCAAAGTGTTTTTTAAGAGTAGGTATGATATTATATGATTTTACATTTCATAATTTCTAAGAACAAAAAACAACGTAATATTCGCAGGCTTTAAACGTTGATATATTAAATACGAGTATGTTAAATTAGATACTTTAAGAGTAACCTGAGCTTGTGAATGAAAATAGCAACTGAGAAAAAACTTGTTAATTTAAATGATTTCACGTGGCCTGCAAGTAAATACGTCTTTTCAACTTTACTAATAAGATTCCACCCTCTTGTTAAAAACAATGCAAAATCTAAATAAAACAATTACTACATTCATTTGGTGAGATCTATCAGTAATTGAGAAAATAGACGGTACCCACAACGCCATACGAGTATTTAGCCCATTTTTCAATGGCGCCTGTCACTTTATTGATTGCAAAATGTTGGGTGCAAGCAGTACTTATTCATAACTATATTTCAATAGTCACACGGGCGAAGGAGATCAAACGTTAAAAGCTAACGGCAATTTTTTTTGGTGACTATTTAAAAAAAAGCAATATCGATCCATTCTGTACGGAACACTAAAAATGTTTCCGGGTTACATCCGTAAAAGCTAACATATCAGTCTATTAACTAAAATGATTATTTTCGCCACCCAAATACTTGGTTTTCGAGAGTATTGAAAAAGCGTGTGGTGTATTTGGAGATCGATGGTGGCGCGCAGGCGCAGAGCGGCCGCTCCCGGTCCGCCCCCGACTCGTCTTCCCATTGTGCATGATAACTTTATACCGAATCGGTAACCAAGTATCCATTGATCAACCTGGGTATTGTGGATTTTGGTCGGGGAATTTGTTCATTACGAGGGGAATGACATACGATGAAAAGCGATTGGTCTGTTTCTATTATTTAATGTAATTTTATAATTTTTAATGTGTTTATCTAGTCAGCGTCACGATACCCTAAATTCTCACACTACTTACAAGGTCCCGTTGTGTACGCGTGATTTAAATTCGTCTTTAGGTTTAGTTAGATATATGACACTAGCCAGCCAGCCAGTATTTTGTCCGGGTTGAGGTTGAGACCCCGGGGGTTGCAAGAAACAGCTAAGCGACAAAGTTAAGAAATCAATATTTAAAAAAAAAACAATAAAAAAGAATCTGCTTAAAATTTGTTACTTTTAAACATGATTCGAAACATCGGAAAGTAGGAACAGTAATCTAATCTGTGTTAACCTTATTTAGAAACTACACAATTCTAAAAGAAAACTTATATCTCATTATTCATTATTATAAATGCATGACGAAATAAATACAAATGTTCGAAATTCATTATGAAAATTACGTATCCAACTACCGGCTGGCGACGCAGATTCGTCGAAGTAGCCTACCTAGTTGAGAAAGTCTCCTAAAGCTATACGTTGGTGAAACAGTAAAAGAGAAGATGCGTCTCAAACACCGTCACTCTAATCATTTGTAACCTTATCAATAATTTCAGAGTACAGGAATTGACAATTTCGAGAATAAAGCGTATCGCAAGAACCTCGCCTGTCAGCAAAAGTCGACGCCATGCATATTTGCTGACAGTTGACAGCGCCCCACTAAAATGGCCTGACCTCGGGCGGGCCCGCGATCCGGTGCATTCGCCGTGCCGGGTTCAACGGCACCCGTTTTTTCGCCAACTTTTACAACCGCCGCCATTCAAGCTCATCCGGGGAGACTCCGCGCTTGCAGCGATTGACACTGACCTTTTTACGAACACTTTGATTATGCTTGGTTTTAGAACGAGATTGCATTTGAAGTGTTCTTAGCGGTGGCTTAGTTTTCGACTTTCAATCAGTATTAATTGCGCTTTTGAGGTTAAAAACGTAATATTTAACAAACTTAAGGTGACTAGATTTTTATTTAAATACCTAGTCGTATAAAAATGCCGTTTGTCCTTGAAATGCATAAAAAAACTCACAAACGTAAATAGATATCGTAGTGTTTTGTACTGCTTATCAAAATATACGCCTGATACCGTTCTTCATACGAAAGTGAATGAACGTAAAACATAAATAAGACTCAGAGTTGAATACAATGGTGTGTACAATGATACGTACACTTGGCTTCGAGCGTGACATTGGGCTTATCGACTTAATTGGGGAGATGCGTTCATTCACTGCAGCGTCAATTGGACCTCTTTTTACGAGATAATGTTGTTTACTGATCGACCAAAAAGAAAACGATTACCCGAAGGCGCCTCTTTCTTCACAAATGTCAGTTTTTTGACAAAAATTGCTCAAATGCTGAAACTATTTTTTACGACAAATTTCAAAAACTTCTTAAAGCTTCTTAGCATGACGGGGTTCAAATTATTCCGGTGTTAACAATACACCAGGGTATAAAAATACGTCTAGCTTTACCCGAAGTGTTAGTAACTAATCTCCTGAAATCATTTCTATTTCATAGTTAGAAAATAAAACTGGAAGCACTTCCTCATTGATTAAACAAGCCTGAGCTCACGGATTAACTCTAATTGACGGTTGCAAGGCAATTGATACTATAGTAGCGTGACTGACATAAAAAATGTGTCGCTCTGAACAAACGAGAGAGAAGAGACAATTTACGTTTAAAACCAGGGATAAACTAAATATAAGTACATTAATGGAAATCACTATCAGAAATTCACGTAATATTCTGTCGTTCAGAGAACCGTTACAAAACATATTCGTAGTTAAGTCCGCGATAGTTTTTTTGCAAATTCGGAAACTGTTTTAAATTTTAAAATAGCCATATCGGTAGTAGCGTTGTATTTGCGTTAGCATTTGGCGTTAATAATAGCGAGTCTCCTCTTCAATACTAACAGTAGCATCTGCAGCATGTGTGACCTCACAATATCCGTCCTTTACGCCCAGGAAAGGGACGCATGTAGCGATCGTACTTTAGTGTGTGTGAGTGTAGATAACTTATCAAAGTCAACTGAACTTCCTCCAATACGAAAAACATCTACAAAACATTCGAGACTAGTGTAGATGATAGAAGTGTAAAGTGGAAAGCTTTGTTGGTAAATGTTTATTGTTTACTTTTGAAAAGTTTATCACGCAGTAACAACAAACTAATAAGATGAATGTAGTACATAAAGCGGGCGATAACAGGCGTGTTGTGAGCCGCCGTATCGGGGACTCACGAAGACGTCATCGCTCTAATCTCTGACTGACGCGGCCGCCATTATACTGCGATTGTTAATTACAACTGACATAAGGAACTGAGGTTTCAGACCAGAACTCACTAATGGAAATTAATGAGTTAAATTTCTAAGGCAATAATCACTAAATAGATTAGACAGACGGCCAATTTTGTAGACCATTCTATAAAAGGGCGCTTTTTTTTTCAATTAAACGGCACAATTAATGAATAACAAAACTTACATACACACATACATACAATCACTCCTGCATTCCCAAATATGGCAGGCAGAGCAGAAATAATGTATTGGAAGCAGTATTAAAATAGTATGAAACTGATGCCATATAAAAATAGTGAGCCACAAAGTCGGATTTCCTTTTCATTTTCCGACAATAGGGATGATGACAGGGTTAAAAATATATCATTCTAATTAGTCCGTAAGTTAGATTACCTATGGAAAAAAAATGAGACACATATGTTTTAGTTTATCAAATCGACAAAGGTACAGATCATCAAACTTCTTGAGCGGGGGCTCGTAAAAATTGTACTCAAACGTGACATCACGCGAAACTTTTAGGCTCTGTATTATCGTCATTTTTCGTGTGTCAAATAAAAGAAAAAATATGTGTACAGTATTTTTTGGTGATCTATCTGACGGGCTAAATAGTTTTTTTTAGTCATCTACCTAATTCCCAGGGTTTATTTGGTCATTTAATTTTTTATGGCACCAGTTTCATAGTACCTATTTCAATACTGTTTGGCTATGGCGGGGTGAGGGGTGTATCAACGCGAGCCGACGCCTTGACCGGCGCAAACCTGATTGTACTTGTTTACGCGCGCGAAATACGAATTTGATTGAACCGAGTTACTCGGCCGAGTACTCGGTTGAAAAAAAATTGAACCGAGTAAAACTCGGTACTCGTTACTCGGCAAAAGTGTTACTCGGCGCATCTCTACTAATTATACATATTAGTCTAATTTTTGTATGGCCAGTAATAATTTTTGTTGTGCTACGAGGAAAATATGTAGCTGTGATGTGATGTCAGAACTGTTCATTTAGATCCAGTTACTGTTATATCATTTTGGTCTAATATTTAGTCAAAAACAGCCAGTTGCCATTTTATTTCATTTAAAAGATGCCTCTTATCTAACGTAAATTTCTATCAAATGTTCCGCGCGGTTCTCCTATCCTCCTAAGGCCCATGGTCCTACCTATAGGACTAATGTCAAAATAAGTTTGAATTTTACATGAATGACACTAAGCGTCAAATTCAAACGATCAAAATTTAGTGCTGGGCCTTAGGAGGCTATACCAGGCACTACGTTATACATTATTATATAAGTATTACTTATTTGTAACTTTACTCTAAGGTATAAGGTATAGTTCTCATATAAACGACAAAAGACACGGGCAATCTGTTATGGATATTCTTAGACTTAACAACAGAAAAGATAATAAAGTAAACGGCTACTAGCCCCGTGTTGCATAAACTGTCAACCATTTGAACTTGAACTATTAGGTCGACACAATGTCAATAATTATTGTTTATACATGTTTATGTCATTAGATAACACTCGCTTTTAAATTGTAATTTAGTACCAACTTCAGCAGTTACCATACAAATCACCGTAATAATACGACAGAGAAGAAAGAGAAGTTCTACTTAGTACATCAAAGCTGATAATAATCGAACAAATGTACTACGTATTTGCTATTTACCTCTATTTCATTTAACCTCCTTGATTCGGTTCTAAATGTATTTCGGTACCGCAATACGCATTTTGCCGTTACAGTGCCCGCACTGCGTACACGAGCAACCGCCTTGTTTCTTAAGTTCACGAGAGATTTTCATTCATAATTTAATGGCCAAAATTACTTTGAACTTAGTAACATAAAACGGTACGTTGGAAGTCGAAAATTGTAATTTAATAAAGGCCTCAAACTTTTATAAAGAGTGCTATCGTGAACAAGACGCCGGTAGACCTGTTACAGCCACACGGTACGCCACCAGTCGATATTTCTCTGGCGTAGGATTTCGTACCGAGCTAAAACTATTGACCTATGATATACCAGACACTCAGACCTCTGATATAAAACTCATCTGCCATCGTGCAACAGCTGGTAGGAGATATAAGATGTAACAGAGGAGTTAAAGCAGTAATTAATTTACATACATACATACATACATATTCTCACGCCTGTATTCCCAAAAGGGGTAGGCAGAGCACATGAATTCAAAAATCCAGTGCCACGTTTAGCGATTTCAGGGTAACCAGATGGTTAAAAGTGATATTGCAGTGACAAGTTGCTAGCCCATCGCCCACAATACACTAACCCTTTCCCAGAGTCGACTCTTACGACACCCACGGGAAGAAAGGGGGAGGTGCTATTCTAACCCGGCACCACACGGGGGAATTAATTTAAATACTATTAATTCGAGCTAATGATGTGTTATATTAGTTCTGCATGATATTTTGCATTTTTCTATCTGTTTGTAAGTACGGTCAGGGACTTTAATTCATGAGCCACCATAGAACCGTTTCAAAGAAAAAATTGTTACGATTTCCCTTGATAATTGATGGGATGTCACTATGACGTTTCCTGTGAATAGGGTTTTTGAACATTTTTGAAATATATTTTTAATAAATTCTTCATTATGTAATAAACACGATATATTAGTATTTCCGGATTCTTGTCTGTATTAACAAAGAAAATAAATATTAAAGTTCAAATTCTCAAACTCACGCCAAAAACGGTGTTTGACGTCAAATGCAAGTAAACAAAGGCACCCCACAAAGAAGCTGTCAAAATTGTCATGTCAAATTATCAATGTCCACTTTGACCACAGATACCTTTCATGGTATGTGACGTCATCAATCAATCGCAAGCGTTTCAGTCACAGATACATTATTAACGAATATTAGAAATTAATAGAATAAAATACTCTAAAAATGCATAATATTTTGAACAAAAGAAAGTGAAATATGTTTAATTTTCCTATAATCTGTTAGGATGGCCACAAATTTTAGTTTATTTTTACTGTTGTCAAAGACCCTATTGGTTCCATGGTGGCTCATGAATTAAAGTCCTTGACTGTACCTACTGAATACCTACACGCGGATATCAGAATTGTTGAATTGTTACGGCACTGACTAGCTTGGCAAACGGCCAGGATTAAAAGCATTGACGCCACAGCGATTCCCGCCGCGGGTCACGGGCGAAACCTGCCTGAAAACGATATTTATATCCGTGCCCGTGTTCCTTTGGTACAACTCACAATTGGTTCACTTCGTTTATGACAAAATTAGTTTCATGATTTAGGGTACGTTAACTATTTATTCCTTATCACAATTGCTTATTGCTAACCAGTTTTACAGCATTGAAAATGTGCGCAGTTTCTATTTGCAGCACTTCCGTGTGGTTATTTACATAACGTCAATTTAACAAATATTTAGTTTGCGCTAAAAATATTAGCGCAAGAATCAATGGCTTGAGGCCCTATGAGGAGTCTTTGTTACTATATAACAATTTTCCATTAAAACGTCTGGGAGTATTATCCACAATGGGTTACGATAACCTTCTCACACTAACTCGGCAGCGCTAGGCTGTGAGCGAGGCACGGCACTTATAATTGACGTTGCACTTTCCAAGCCGGCTAGCACGCCATTGTACAAATATCCAGCATGAACCAACGTCTCGTTTTCACATTATTATCAATGCAAGTCCGGAATTTAATAACAGTCAGCAAATCAATACAGTCCACACCGAGCGTGCATGTTGTGCGATTGTTACAAGATATTAATTCTGAAGTGCAATGAAAAAGGAAGTCACTCGTTCCAAGAAGTCCTTTTTGTACTGTTAAAACGTGAACTCCTTAATCTTCTAAGCATTTAGTTTTTTCATTCATTCATCATCCATTCTGGAATCCGAGATCTAAGTATTCCGAAGAGCGTGTCTCAATCCCTCAAGCATCGAGAATCAGGCGTGGCTATCAAACTGCATGTGCATTGAGATATGACTACTTTTTTCGCAGTAAACTATGGCCGGTAGCATGTAAACCACCAGCACAATTGCTCATTATCCGGTTCGTATGCAAGCTGAATGGGCGGTTGTTTACTCTGACCCTTGGCCTGCAAAATGTAAAATGTAGCCAGTTTCCGTTGAACCTTTATACTAACATGCATTTCTACTGTAGATATATAGAACTACAGCCGATTTAACCGTAGTTACTTACAACAAATATAACTTGAAACGATCATTCGACTGTCACAGTTAAGTTTTCCAGTTATTTAACTGTTATTTTTGTGTACTGCAGGACGTTACTTTAACTTGTTTTGACTATTACCAGATTATGTGCTTATGTTTCGGTGGAGATCATTATTATAAATGACGCGCTTAGGACCGTAATGCGTGTCTATTTAGGCGCACGGCGCGCCATTATGCGAAGCGATTTTATTACTCCTTGGACCGCCTTCGACCGCTCTGATCCCGCGGGACGACTAAATTATTGAGGTCACACGACAAAATGCACGGCTTCGTCAGCCGCGATGGCAATGGAAACTATGGAAACGCTTAAAAAATCTCTTCAGGTATCTATTTGAGTGGGAAATGTGCCAGTGAGCATACCAGCACTGGTATCCCAGCTCCGACCGCTAGCCGTGCCCCTGTCGGCGGCGCAGCCTTCACTACAAATTCACTTCATATTGGAATGCGGCAACAATGGCGCGTTTTGTTTTTGCCGGCTAAATAAGCGCACACTGTGGGATATCCGACTCTCGCTCGGCTATTGTTCTCGCCTACTTACATCACATACCTACTATGAACATATGTTTACCTTTGTACGACTTAAGTAATTAAAAGAACTAACAGACTGATCAATAGGCATTGTTATCAATAATTCATTTAATGTACTTATTTAATTATGAGGATAAGGCGTCAATTACTCTTTGTCAATAAATAAAACAGACGTTTTACGAGTTATTCTAGTTTTGGAATTTGTGTTGAAGGCTAAGAAAATGGCTGCGGAGTCTAGCGGTCAGGCTTGACACAAACGCGGGGTCAAATTTGTACCTAATTTTTGTTTTTCGTCCTATATTAAAATCTATGTTTTGTCTACCCAAGTTAGAAAAATAATTTCATATTGGATGGTAATTTAATAGTAGTTTCACTGGCCTACCAACGAGAAGCTGTTAATTACTATTAAAACTAATAAGTGCTATTAGGTTTATGCAAATTATTTTCCTGTTTATTTGTAATTGTGATGTAATACGTGCCTATTGTCCATGTATTTTTATGACATTGAAAATGACGTAAAAGGCCAATAAATTGATAAAGAAAAAAAAGTGATGATACTTCTATCTTGAACTTCGATCTTAATGTTAACAAACCACACAAGTTTACAATTCGATGATAAATAACAAAGGTTTTATGTATAGTTCAGACGCACGATGTACCTACTTGTCTTTATGTAAATCATACGATTACTGCATTTTAATCAATAACTTTTTTTTCATATTGCTTGCTATTATTATCTTCACTTGGTTTTTCAGATTAGAATTTGTATGAACTGACAGATGCTGAAACTGACAAATGTACGAGTAAGCAAATTGAATCCCACCGTAAAATACTCCCACACTTGACTATGCGATTCGGAGAATAGATGGAACGGCCGACACGACTTTACTAGAAATGCGATGAAGTTAAATGACAAATACCACTAACTGAAACCAGCGGCTTAATTTCTGTCCTTTTTGTTTCAATTTTAATCGTTCATAAGAACCTGATAATTACTAACAAATGCAACAGGAATAGTGAAATAGCCTATGTACAACTTTATTACATCCTTCAGTTTCAGCATTGTTACAAAGATAAGGGGCACATTTGTTTTTGTTTTCTAATATAGGTAGCCGCGTGACAACCATTTACTACTTAAGCATTTACTACTTGCACCGTTGAGCTTAATATGTAATCAAGAATTGTTACAATACGTAAAAAATCTCACCTAAAGACGGTAATCATCGAGGTCTTCCCCAGAAGTAGGTGGATCATCCTTCATGTAATATCTGCGGCCATTTCTGTGGACAAATAAAGACAACATTAATTTATATTTATTAATATTAAGACACCTTCATCTTCATTTGTTTTTAATCGACATAAAAAAGGATCATCTTCATTTGAAGGATTATCTGACATTAAAAAAATTTGGTTCTCAATTAGGTTGTATTTATTATTTTATTTTATGTAAATTGATATATGACTTGATTAGATGTGTGATTAAAAACGCCGCTAAAATGTATTACACCATTTAAGGTCTAATCTAAGCTATAAAATATCCGCAATTTAATAAAATATCCAATATTAATCAAATAGGTACCTAAGCTACGTGACATTTAATCCTTATTTGTAAAATCTGTGCAAACAAAGTGAATGGTCTGGTAATTAACTCCAATATTTAGGATTATACATTTTTAACGCAGTTTAGTTGGGTACAATCATGGTGAATAAATGCACAAAGACGTACCGCGAGCTGTCTGCACTGGCCTACTGGGTAACTAAGAGCTTTTCGGCATGTTTAGGACGGATTTTCTGTCACAAATTTATTCTTCATCTGATTGATTTTAAATGAGATAACACGACTATTTGTAAATGAACTTTTAAACATTCCATAATATGGTAAGTAGCGCTATTTTGTAGGTAAATAATAGCGCTACTGCACCATAAACACGTAAACCACTTCTCATACGTGCACATTCCATAATTTTTCACTTTCCTACTATTTACTTATTTAGTCTCGGTATTCCTGTCAATATCCGCGGTAAATTTGTCTAGGTTTCCATATCACATAGCTGTCCCATTCAGCACAAGTAATAGTTTACCATACTCCACAACAGCTAAAACAGCAGAATCCAGGCCTATAAGACCATGCCGACTTTTTACTGTTTATGCGTTTACCTCAATTTATTGCGTAAAGCTAAAATAGCTCCAGTACCTACAAAGAGAGGCTATAGCCGGCGCTGACGCTACCGTCACATTTTTGAGTCCCGTTTTTGTCAAGCTATTGATAACTATTTTGATAGCTACAGAAAAAAATCAATGCGTGAGTTTAAAATGAATTCCTAATCTCTCGCACATTCCTTCCCAAAGCCGATGCAAGTCGTAGGTTGCACAATTCCGGGTCGATTTTTTGTTCGATCGTGGGGTGACTGCAGGCGCTGCCTACCTGGGTTGTTACCTGCCGAAACCCAATCAAACGACTTTTCTCCCCTTGCACAACCATAGCATTCAAGTAAGAAGTATTCAACTCACAAAATTACACTAATATCTACTTAGATTGGTTATTTAGTGTTTGTTTAGAAACAATATTTGTCGACAGTTCGAACGACAATGGGCAAGATTACATTAATTTATATTATACCACGTAATTATTACTCACTAACATACAATACAGTCGTCAAGGTTTTCGACACAAACATTTACTTATGAAAGGTTACAATTGTGTGGGTTAATTGGATTAGTTTGTTGCGTTGTAAATTCATTCATTGAGAGGCAACGGTGTGTTGCCGTTCCGTTGTACGGGCGCCGCGAGCACGCGGCCGCGCCGCGCCGGCGCTGCGTGCTGCGCCGCTCTACTTCGCGTAACGGAACGTCGCGTGGCTGGTCAGCATCAGAATCGCGTTTTTTGACTCATAAACATAATCATAAGTAGGTATGAACAACCGAACCACTGCGATCTGCATCGCGGGTGTCGCGTTATGCTACTCGAATATTTAAGAAGCAACAAATTACATAGAAAGTTAACAATTATAATGACTGAAACGTTTGGCCAGGTTCCAGATTTAAGGACTCTATTAGATACTTAATAGATGTAAACGTAGGACAGAACCTTAAATCAACACTTTGGCGCAACTTGTTCATAATATTTGAGAACAGTACGTAATCTTTCACAATAAAACTGAAAGTTGAACCACCACCGTGTCGTACAAAACTATGTACTAGGTAGGGGCAGAGTTAGTTCGAAACTTCATGAACGTAAAAGTGGGCAACAAAAGTATACGCCATAAACTAGGTACAAATGGGATTCATAACATAGAGGCACACATGTGCGGCCGTCCGTGCACGTATCCGTAAGGTGTTAATAACACCACCTGAAATCGTGACAGCCAAGTTTTGTGGACAAACAACGTTTCATAAACTAGGGAAGTGCCTCTTGGAACGAAGCGAGCCACTATGAAACATTGCGGTATGCGGTCCGTGAACTCTGTAGCCAACACCCCGGCTCGCCTACATAAACGGTGGCGATTTTGAAATTCAAAGAAGTCGCGCATTCTAAACGGCTGCAAATTAGAAGCGACTGTGTTCCACCGGATGACCGGCCGCGCATTCTAAGTCCTTCATTCAGATTTTATAATACGAACCCAAGTCACGTAACTTGCCGCTTCGAGCTGCCGCAGAAGCTGCCATTTGTTTAACAATCCTTTTAAATACATCACAATACCGAGGTAACAAAAGTAGTCATACTTTTCATTACAAACTTACCTTAACCGTAACTAGCTTGCTTAATCCTCTCGAGAGGGATTTTAAATGGTAGATTGTGTTTAAATTGCCTGCAGCTGACTTTAATGAAGGAATGACTTCATATCCTGATGTCGCTCCGCTCTCAAATTTGTATTGTTTCTTTCCTCGTAAAGACAACAGAAATACATATGTCATATTTGTGTTATGCTAAAATATTTTTTAAAGTATAATTCAATGAAGAGCTCAAAAATAGTAGAAGTCAATAACTTCGTTTAGTTGTTAAATATCCGCAGTAAAAAATTACTACCGCCTAAAAAGTAAATAAGTACCTAAGTTAACTACATCTAGAGGACTTAAAAGTGGCTATATGTCAAATATTGAAAATGAAATACGAGAAACCTCAAATACCCGCGCTCTACGTGCTTCCGATTGTTTTGTAAGCCTCGCACTAAAACAAATGATGTTTAACTAAAACAATATACATATTCGCGCTAAACAATAGCGTTCAGCGAGCACCGAGTAGCCAGCAGCCGTGATCAACAGTCAGCACGAGTAAGTGAACTACAGCGGTCCAATTATAACAGCCCGGCTAGAGGAAACGGAACTGGAAACGATTAGTTAAAAAAGAAAACGCTTACACCAACATTATTATGAAGAAATATTTCTATTTTTATGAACTTTGTTATGAATATATATATAAATTACTAGACCGATTTCCAGAATTCATTGACAATTAAAACGCCAATGTATAACAAGATCCTATTTTTATTTATTCATCCGTCTCAACATATCGACGACTCTACCAGTGCAAAGCTGGGGCGACCCGTTTTATTAAAAAAAATGCGCATGTTTATAACTTTATACCAGTCATAACGCATTTTTTAGGAAAATACTGCATAGTAATGAATAGGTTTAAGTGCGCTCCTGAAATTAACTTCACTAATCGCTAATAATAAAATGTTATTGCCATTCATCAACATCTTTCCCAAGATTATCTTGAGCGTGTTACTTAAACAGTGTAATAATGAAGTCCCTCCTGTTTTATAAAAATAAAAAACCACTTAGTATTGTTTACCAGCCTTGAGTCAGACTACAAGTTAAGACAGAATACATCCTACTAGTCTCGAAGTAAAGCTTAGTAAGCAAAAATTGTAAAATAGAGTACTCATACTTTTTCCATATTCTATATTTAGTTTAAAACTCAACTAAAATGCGGATTACTTTTTGCAGCTTTACATAAAACACATAAGGTACCTGGGTCGAATATGGCCAGCCGAAAAATATGGCCATACCCCTATACAGCCATAACTATAGCAAGATCTACAACTTTGTTTATATGCACTGTTACGTCTAAGTGTAAGTAATGCTCAGGTGTCGCCACCATCTTCCCTGCGGCAACGATGGTTCTGCAATGGCAGTTGATAGAAACCACGTGTCACGGATGCAAATATTCACTCATAAGTTTTAATGTTTTTTTGGTTTCTGTTGACTTTTAGCTAAAACTATGTAGTCTATTTTTGTCATTACTAATCGCAAATTATATGGGTATGTTTTTTTCAAGCTGACTTTTGTATATTTTTGTTTTTTAACTTTTAAGTGAAATGTGAGTACAACTGAAAATATGGCCACTATGTGGCCATATTAATCTTATTGGTTTTTGAGTTTCGGCAGCAGCTGGCCATATTAATCATATAGATATTTGTTTTTAGTCTTTCTCATTTTTATTTCTTTCTTTCTCCTTACAGAAAATTATATAACTCCACAATGCATATCAAAATAGACCTGAGGAACTAGTTTACTAATTACTAGTTAAAAAAATATTTTTTTGTTCTTTTTGTCCATTATATGTAATTAATTAATTTAATGTATCGCATTAAGTCACGTGTGGTCTGGGGTCTGAATTACACCTCTCCATTTCGTCTGTGCATGTCTGTTTGAGCTTACTGAGGAAATGGGTTAAGCTATATTGTAGTCGATGGGCTACCAACCTGTTAGTATTGTACCATTTATATCCAGCCTTACGCCAAAACTTGAAAATGGCCCCAAAAGGTCTTAATAGTCATAGATTGGTCTATGTAAAGTTTGCTGTGACCTGTCTAACCCGTTTAGGAATACAAGCGTGGGGTTATGTATGTGTACAAAGGACCAAGTTCCCTTACATATAGAAATTACTTCTATGATCAATTCATACCGTTAATATGGCCCATCGCCTGGCCATATTCACATACACTGTCGTTAATATGGCCATTTTCCCGACTTTCAAAAAAAATATTCCCAATCCTAACCTATTATTTTCTGGATATTTTTGTGCCTACCATATACTACCTAAATAAACACATTATCGAATAAATAGGGCTTCGTCACTTTCACTATTATACAAGTGCGTTATATTTAGTGTCAAACCTTAACGTGGCCATATTCGACCCAGGTACCTTATTATTTTTGTGTCATTAATCGATTTCACAAGCTTTTCGAAGTTATTTTTACCTCGTGTTCTGCAATAACTTAATCATTCGCCACAGTAATACCTATCAAACAAATCGAGCCAATCGGGAGACACCCGTGCATTTTAGGCGCGAGGACGTCCGTAGCAGCATCCGGATGCGACAGTCGCGGGCTGGCTTTCTTCGCATACCGCGCTCGCGTGCGCGCCGCGACGCGGCTGGTGGCTCCGTTACACTCCACTTCCCGCGAGGCCTGCGATCGCACGCCTAATGAGACCATACAAATTCACCGCAAAAAGAACGATTATTGATTAGGACATCTGAACGCGACATGCTACTTTGTAAAAGGATCTTACTTGAATGATTTAGCGTGAATCTAGTGCGCCGCGGTTATTGATCAAACGAGGTGCGTGGCGGCTGCAACGCGGCCCGGCCTCGCCACGTGGCAGGACCATGCCGCGGCTCCGAGAAGCCAAGACAAGATGCGCAGTTTCGTGGAAAGAGTGCGCTCCGTACCGGAGTTAACAGGCGAATACCTATCGAGGGCGAGCCGTGCGCGCGCACGCCCCGTCGCCTGGTATCGGCACTTGTTGACGCCGAATTATGTGTAGCGCCGGTCGTCTTGCTTGCTCGGACTGGCCTCTGTTCGATATTAGGGGCTAATCAAGTACCTTTGCGAAGGGTACTTGTTGGAGACTGAATTACCATCATTGAGTACGTTCTTCAGTTGACGTATCCACAGGTGTTGGAGAAGCTCGATGAACGTTCGAAAAATTTAACTCAATAGCTACAATTTTTATGTTCTTCAAATTGACTTTCGTTGTTAATCGTGAAATATTTAAACTATAACTTTTATCCAATATAAACGGTTCTTTTCACTCGGTTTGTGTCCCATCAACTTCGACTGTGAACACATTTTATGTATGTACTAGTAATAAATTACGCAATTCTGCTAGAGTAGTACGCCGTTTTATTCCCGACATAAAAAGTCTCACTCTAACCAGGCGTGTGCGAGAAAGACGACAAGAGCTTTTAACTTAAACCCCGGAATCAGCGCAAGCGTGCTCTAAGGCGCCTGAGGGCTCTTACAATATATCACATGTAATACTAACAATACACATACATAATACATAATTAATTACATACTTGCCTAGTATAATAAAGTTCTGACTTTGTAGGTACCACATAAAACGAACGAGACGACAAAGTAAATATAGGACGGTAAAGGTGTAATATCAATCCCGACCACAAGCAGCAGCAGACGTGCCCGACGTGACGTCGCGTCATGCTTAGTGATGCGATCATGTTTTCGAATCCGACTGCACTAACGCAAACAAACTGGTTGTAAAAAAATCCCAGACAAATCTTAAAAGTTAGCTTCATGAATTAAATTGCCCGTTAATGTCCCATTTTTAACAATTACAAAATGTGTCGACGCTGTTAGTGATATTACTGATCTGCGGCTGGCCGACGTGACGTCTGCTGCGACTTCGTGTTGATATTTAAATGTCGACGACAATGCTGCTGCTGCATGCGGTTGATACGTTTATAGAGAGAAAATTAAATACCATTTTGTTTTAGTCATGTTGTGGTAGCTTAGGAATTCGGTTAATATACATATAAAGCAGCGTTTTTTTAACTGAATGAACAAGTTTTTTAAAGCGAATGTTTGCTAATCTGCCCATTGTCCGACGTTTCGCACCGAACAAAATTGTTTTTACTTGCTCAAACTCCTGCAGACCGAATGTTTGTTCGCTCTGATAGAATAGAATATGAAAACGCGGCTTAAGGGAACACCGTTGCGTTCACGGCTGACGCAGCGTCGAAGTGTCAAATAAAAAATAACGAGAAATGTAAATTCCCCTCTGAAAATTTTCGTCCGTGGGTTACTCTTCCTGAAGTTTAGTGGGTGAGCCAATAAACAGTGAACCTACTTTAGACTGAAATATGTTACATGTATTAAAATTATTGATTTAAAGAAGTGATAACAAGTATGTCACGCTTTTGATTCATTCGTCTTGGGTGTTTCATGGCCAGTTCATCGTCGAGGTGAAAAATTTACTGTCATAATAAAATCGCTTAAATTGTTGAAAAGCAAGACTAGCGGTAGGTTAGAAAGTTTCTCTTAGGCCTACTTGCGCTGATCTAAACTAACTTGGTGTAGATAAGTCCCACGATATAAACACCCAATTAATCGCGGCGAACGCTGATTTAAGTCGGTGTATACCTATTATCACCTATCATTAGGCTTAGGACTTTTGGATGCTCGCCGTGGTTCTAGAATCCATGGAGTCGCCATTATCTTAAATATTTAAGCCTACCTATCATACATAAAGTATCTGACTTAAAACGCAATCAATCCTAAAGGACTATAAAATAATATAGGTATCTCTTTGCTTTACTGTAACTGTAAACCGCGAAACTGTAAGACGGACTACAGAGTGTAGAAATTAAATGAGGGCGCCAATTTCTTCGCAAGCGTAAACTCCTCGAATATGCTACTTTTTTTGTCATTTTTTTACGTTCTGTTTTTACTTTTGGTCAATCTATGTACGCTGGTTGCTTACGAACGTATGCGATCCACGGCACCGAAGTAATTCAGGATGGTTCCTCGAGTTGGTTCTAATATAATATAACTAGTACATGTTTAGGAAACTTGTTTAAAGCTTTGGACACATTGTATTGTACAACAAATTCCGTGCCGTGAGCACTTCCAGGAAACTCTAAACTTTGAATTGCTAAACAAGCTTTGCTGGTTAACAACCTGCGTCGCCGCGTCGGCAAGAATGAACAATTTGGAATGAAATCGAATTGCTATATTTTAACAGTTGCTGTGGAGTTTTCATGCAACTTTACTGTATCAAAAATAACAGTTTCATTTTAAAAATCACTTGTGATTTACTCAATAGCAAATCATTTTACATATCCAACTTAGTTACATAGAGCTGATTTGGACTTTTTGTCTCGACCCAGAGCACTTTTACTAATAAGACTGCTCGGCGAGAGCTTTCAAAATGAGCCCACGTTAATTAAGAACTAAGTTGGACGGGTGAGTAAGCTAATTTAACGAGGAGTGGCAGAGGATGCACGTGGCGCGTAGTAGCCGGCGCGCGGAGAGGCCCGGCGAGGCGGCCTGGTCATTGGCACGCCGCGGGGTCTTCGGCCGCGTCATCTCACGACAATAACTGACCTAGCACTAGAAGCAGCTCCGGTAGAGCGAGGGTCGCATTGCACCTGGCGACAGGCCGATCCGACAGACGCTAGTTTTTGTGCCGCTGTAGGTAATATGTCGGCGGTAGTTTATTTTTATCGCGCGCGCAGATGGCGCTGGCGCAGGGGTGGCCGGGGCGACTGTGCGCCGTGCGGCCCGCGCGCAGGGCGCACATCCCGCTGGCGCGCGCGACTTGTAAACAAACCGGGCGAGGGCAATGGCTGCCGCCTGCCGCCGCCGCGCCCCGCGCTCGCTCCCAGCGACGCCATTCAACCGGGAAGTTCACCATTTATTTTTAGCTTTCCACGAATCATGCAAAGAGGTATTCTTATACAAATAGTTGGTGTTATACAAAACATCGATCCCCAATTGTTAAGTTCGAAACTCCAGAAACGATGTTTAAATTTTATTCATAATCGTCCCTTCTGAACTGCAGGACGTTGCCTCTTTTGACTTGTAATTTAAGTTCATAGGAGTAAACTGATCAAAATAAAAAAATTAAGAACCTAGGGTACCTACTTAAGGTCCAATTTACAATTTCAATAGGTTTAGCAAATTATTTTAGCTGGACAAGTCAAATTTATTTATTAAACCTAGGCATCCATAACATATCCAAATGTATTTGATTGATGTAAATTGTTGAAAATAAACATAGGCCTCAAAAGGAAGTTTCAAAATTAAATTCTTATTTGTGTAAATAATAATAAATTATATACTTACCTACCTACCAAGGTACGATGATAAAAATGCGCGCGTAAGAAGCGGGCGCCGCCTTTGCCGTTATTTTAAAAGTAGAGTCGACATAATGTATGGGCAGGCAGTACGTGGGAAACAACAGGGAGCTTTAAGAAACTTTGTAGCTACGATTATAAAACTTTGCTTTTACAGCGTGTAACTGTACGCACTCAGCCAAATCATTCAGTGGACTACTCTCCACGCGTGTAAAGCTGCGTACGGACAGTGCGTTCCTCTGTTACGCGTAGTCTGGGTACGCAGTCCACGAGTACATTGGATACGCGTACAGCTCCTGTACGGACCGCCGCGAACCTGAACGCGAGGTTCATCGATCCAGAGCTGAGAGAGTCCATTTTGCCGTCCAAATACAGCGTCCCTGCGAGTGCGCGTCCGCTTTGACGCGCGGCCAAATACCGACTGATAGCGGCTCGCTGCGAGCCGAGTTCGCGCGGCACGCGTTCCTCCTGAGTGTACGCGTAGCTTCTAGTACGGACATGGCGTTCCAGGACACGCGTAACCGACTAAGCGTACCAATGTACGGGCAGTCCGTACGCAGCTTTATGTGAATTGTGAGTTCTGCGATAAGATAAAATAAACATAGATACAGCTCTACCTACTGACGGTAATCGAAAACAACTTGGGATATTTTTTAACAGGAATTTTAATGCTACAATGTAGGTATATCAGGTGAATTGCAAACACCCATGCGAACAAAATGACTGGCACATTGACAGGAAATAAAACGTCCAGATAGCTATTTTTAAAACGAGTTCCGAATGATAAAAGAACGGCTCCTCCGTGCTCACTCTCCTTTGTGTCGGCGAGCGAGGGGTTGCGGAGCCGGCGCCACGAGGCCAGGTGCAGGGCGGGGGTCATTAGCCGCACCAGCAAAGCAAATAAGTACGAAGACGGCGTTCGGTGTGACACGCACGCTTCACACGCTTCCGCCTGCTATCGGCATTGACATTGAGGCGCGCGGCCGCCTCAACTCAACGCTCGGGGGCCAAGAGCGCGGCGCCGTTCTGAGAATATTGTTGTCTTCGGCAGCGTCGGCGCTCGGCGCTCGCAGTGGTGGCAGGCCGGAGCGGAGTCAATGACCCGAGGACGAGGAGGGCGCGGGAGGGTGCGCGCGCACGCAGCCGCGCCCCGCCTTTATTTAGTACGCTACGCGCGGCGCGCTCGGCGCCGGCAAGCGGCCAGCGCGGCGCCGGCAACGCTCGCCCGCGGCGGGGCGGAGGCCGCATTCCGGGCGGCCGGCGCCGCGCATGATGCCAAAATAACGCGCACTGCTTCTTCACCGGCGAGCGGTTTGCCTTATTGACGGCAATATGTAGTCACACTTTAAAATAAACTCCCTACTTACTCAGATATGGCGACGAGTCCTGAGCACGTGCGCCGCTACGATGCATCACTCTATGTCTCTGCTCACAGGCACCATAGTCACTGTCCATTATCGATATAGTTAAAGGGCGAGCCTAATAAGAGTAGTCTACCGAGACGGCGAGCCTCTAGGGTCTACATATAAGTCAACACTGAAGTTCACATGGCGCGAAGTGTCGCGTGAAGGCAGCGGTGTGACCGCGTCAGTCTCGGTGGCGGTATGACGCATTAGTGAGCGCGCGGCGCGGCCGAGCCGAGTGCGCAGGCCGGGGGGGGCGCGGCGCCCCCCGCGGCGGCTCCGTGCTGCCCTCTGCGTCGGGCTCATCGACCGCACTCGCCCTCGCCGCACCACTACGCCGCTCCACACCACTCTCACTGTGCCGCAAAACGACGCGTTCCCGCCGCGGCCGCCCGCGCCCACTGGGCCGCGCCACCCGCATCACACATCTCCCATTTGCCCAATCACACATAACACGCAGATACGGTGCGCCACGCTATCCAGCAGGTGACTCCATGAGCGGGCGCACTCATACTTCATACACACACGTCCCGCAACGAGTTACAATTAGCGACTCGCGATAAAAATCAATAACGGCCAAAACAGAAGCATATCTCTACGGTAATTGATAAAAAGATTCCAACTACACAGCGATTGCAGATTCGCTAAAAGATAATTACTGATAGTAGCCACTGGCAGACAGATGTTCATTGGCATAGAACTGTACGAATATAGTACTCTTACACGATAGGTACACGTATGATTCATGAGAGTCTAAAAAAACCGGTGAGTAACAAAATAGTAGAGCGGCGGGTCGGTTGTAGGCTAGCGGTCTAGCGGTCCGCGGGCCGCGGCTGCCTGAAGCAGCAGCCAGCGGCAGCGCTCGTGCTCTACAAAACAAAATGAACTTAAAAAAAATGTAAACTTAGTACCTACACATATACTTTTGCTAAACCATTGGAAATTTATGTAGAAATCCGCTGGCACAAGGAATCCACGGATCCATATTTCGGTTGTCTCAAATTGACGGCACGACAGTATTCGGTCTGACAAAAATTCGAACCTGACATTCATCAGAAAGGCTTGCTGGACCTAAGCACATACTTTCCAAGATAACGAAGTATCTACATATGGCATGGCCAGCTTTAGACAGCACTCTCCAAAAGACTTAATATTAATATTGTATAATAATATTAAGAATAAATAAATACGTCAATTACAGTCCCCGGCATCTAAAATAGCAAGGTTTTGAGTGGTGGGGGTAAGTTCGCGCACCGATTTTTCCGTGGTAACCCTTGCCACGATTGCCGGGGACCACACGTCTACCAAACATTAAACAAGATAGGTACGTAAGGTTTACCTTGCCTTAATTTACCTACAAATCAAGACACTTGGCAAAAAGCTTGCCGATACCTCATCCCAACATGCCGCATCCACCGAAGCAGCATCGCGGCTTTTTGTGCATCATTCAATGAACTCGTTTTTTCACTCGTCGACGCTCGAGTAAGTAGGTACGCCCACTATTAGCCGAAACGTGCGATCCGTCTAACAGCGCTCGCGTCGCCGGTGCACTCGATCAAAGTGCCGTACGAAATCAAAAGTGCACGGATGACTATTTAGCGTCAGCTGATTGTTTCATGGTTTGGGAGCAGAGAGAACACTACGCTTACCGTGTCGGGCTAAGAATGACACCTCTCCTTTTCTTCCGTGGATGTCGTGAGAGGCGAATAAGGAAGGCTACGGTACATTTTAGACGACAGGCTAGCAACCTGTCACTATTATACCCGCCAGCTAAAAACCAAAAAAAATGCTAGAAGTGGCCTAGAAACGTGGAATGGTCATGATTTTGTCTATGTAGCGTTTCGAGTGCTCTGACTCCATCTGGATTCCCAGGGGTGATGTATGCTAAACTAAGCAGAAGTTACCTTGCCTACAGTAAAGCTGAAGTATGAAGTTGATGTGTCACGAACGCGAATGTGTCAGGGCACACGTTTACTTATAGTCCTCGGTATCAAAGATGGCAATTCTTTTTTTAGTGGAGGTAAGTAAGTTCGCGCATCGCTATTTCCAGGTACCCCCACCACCATGGGCGTAGCCAGGGGGGGGGAGGGTTTGGGGGTTCAAACCCCCCCGAAAAGTTCAGGGTCTCATACAACAATCGTGATTTTTTTGTGTCCGACTCGCACTTGGCTGGTTTTTGTTTCGTAACCCCCCCGAAACTAAATCCAAAAATCTGGCATAACGCCTTGCTGGCAGAGTTACCTAGATAGGTAGGTTAAATTAGTTAAAAAGGCTACAGGACTGGGTTAGATGCTAACTTAACTAATACTCTTAAAGAAAAAACGATGTTTCTAGACATTTTTTGCGATCTCGCAAAACGTGAAACGAACATACTCTGACTCTTGATTGCAATTTCAATATTCAGTAAAACTGAAGCTCTATGAAAGAGAATTTAATTGGTTTTCTGTTTGCGGGGTTTTAAAAACATCAGATATAAACCTACGATTTAAAAATATGATGTACTTTTACGGGTTCACTGTCACTCGAATTTAGTTAGGTTTATTGTTGGCCGTAAAGATACACACAACTTGCCTACATCCTCAAATTAAACGTCAAATCGGAATCAAATCGCAATGTGGGGAGATCTGGGTACTTAGGAACCATACAATAGAGAGATGATTAAGTTAAAAATAGAGTCGACAAAGAAGGGTCCATTTTCTTAGGAATTTACTAAGAATCCGCCCCGATTTCATTGTCCGTGAGAGTACATCATTCTATTTAGTCTCGTATTTTTTGGTTTACCAATTTAATAAAAGTCAATCATTAAACTCTTAAAAAGGCTTGTGACGCTACTCCTAAGTAAAAGTTGTAGGTACCATGAAGTAATGTTAATCGGCACTTTTTATTATTCTAAGCACTATTATTCTCGTAATTTTTTGTTTGACCAATAACAGAGAAAATGCATGCATGTAAGTACATGACATTAATTTAATAAAAAAATAACTAAGCTAAGAGCTTCGCTTCGTTATTCATAATTAATTCTGTCTCATAATGGCTTTGGAAAAAGCCTTTCTAGTGACACTGACAATCATTATATAAAAACATAAAATTATATTCTCGTAATTCAAAACATATTATTACTACCTGATTTTTTAAACAGTGCTAAGTAGGTACCTATATACCACATCGGTGGTAGAACTGGTAGAAGGCGTACATTCGAACAAACTAAAGACACGCCAACATTACCTGTGCATTTTGCGATTCATTAGAGTTATTATAAACATTACCGGTTGTGCTGCAGACTGGCAAACTCTAAGCCAGGGGTCCCCAAACTGTGCTCCGCGGCGCCCTGGTGCGCCGCAGAAAGTACTGAGGGGCGCCGCCGTGAGTCGATTCTCTGTCATTTTCCGAAACCAATACCAATAGTACTTTGTTTATTGTATATACATATTTTAATTTTTGTTCCTCTCAGCCTAACTACTACCGCTATCCGAATCTTCTTTGTACTGTATCTTTTTCAAATAATTGCCCAGGGTTGGGCGCCGTGACAGAATTCTAAATTTGTAATCCGCCGCGGACTAAAAAAGATTGGGAACCCCTGCTCTAAGCAATATCAATTAGCGTTAATGAGTACTTTAGGAGGTGCGACGGATGTCCTCGCCCCCCAGGGCTGGCACTCTACTTTCTTTTAGCATTAGATAACCTAACCAACAAAAATTTCATTTTCGATACAAACTTTTTTTGACGACTGTACTTTTTGCCAACTGTACTTCATTGTCATCCACCTTAGACTATGGTCACCAACCGTTGAAGACATCGAAGACAGTCCCGGCTGGGCCACCAGAAGTTCACTACCGGAATATTGCAATGTCATCCAAGTTACGTAGGTGTACCAAGTTTCAGCTCAATCATCAAGCAAGTGGTTCAAATCTTCCTTGCAAGATTTGTAAACATACGAACATACAGACAAAAGTGAAGTTAAATAAAAGCTTGTAATACCTAATAATAAACAAAACACATCTGTTCATGGACATGTATGCCATTCTTTAAACTACATTATTTACCTAAATAAAGGTGTCCCAAAAAATAGTGTCAAGCGAAAGTCCAGGTATCCAAATCACCCCCATGTATGTTCAGTGATTTTTTGTAGTTTACGAGTTTCCATTTTTTTTCATTTTTTGTGACTGACTTGATTTTGATTTTGTATCTCCAAGGCACAATATTCACCAATTAGGAAAAGATCAAGCGTGTATCTCAACGATTCCTGTCTCTGTGGTCAATAATGTCTTCTACGTCAAAGTGTCACAAAAATACGAAAAACAAGTACCTAAATGTGAACTACAAAAATCGCAGAGCATGGCGGTAATTTGGATGGATAGGTGGCTAGGTGTGGTCTATCACTGGACTTTCACTTGATACTATTTTTTGAGATACCCTGTATAGATGAATTGAAAAAAGTTCCACGTACTTTTTTTACCTAATTAGGAAGTATTGTCGGGCTAATTGTTTTCTTACCTATCGTAGAACGTTGTCACTATATAACCTAATAAAGATTTTCTTTGTCGAGCAGAGCAGTATCACTCTGACGTCAACTGTAAATGTTCTCTATAGAGGGCAGGTCAATTGACCCAATAATATATAATATCAACAAACTCACACATTTTATTACTTTCCTTCTGGTTACTGGATTCATTGCAAAACGTAAAAAAAATACAAAACAAACATGACACGGGTGAGTACATTCGAGCGTTCCAACCGTCTGGTTAACCGTCAATGGTTAGAGTTCCTGTTTTCCTAGTAGACAACTAAAAGACAGCTTCAGAATATTTTTCTATTTTTACAGAAAAAATGCCAGATGAATGAGACCGCTAAATACCCGCACCATGTATTAGGATAGGCAGACCATACAAAACCTTGCTTAAACAAAACCATGTCTATTTTACACTTTGTACCTACCACTTTTAGCAAAATTTTAGGTTCAGATTTAAATGGGTGCCATAGTGACAGGTGGCTAGCCTGCCACCTAAAGCATTCATTAAGCATTCATGTAAGTATTATATTACTAGCCTCTTACGACAGAAGGGTAAGTAATAACACAAAAATAAATAATATTTCACATTGTATTAAGTAAATAACTTCATAGCACAAATTTAAGGAAATAAAGACACTAAGAGGGTACAGTTTAATGAGAAAGCCAAAGTCGTAATCGTAATTTATTACAAAGTTTTGAAAAAATAAATTACATACATACATACATATTCTCACGCCTGTATTCCCAAGAGGGGTAGGCAGAGCACATGAATTCAAAAATCCAGTGCCACGTTTAGCAATTTCAGGGTAACCAGATGGTTAAACGTGATATTGCTGTGACAGGTTGCTAAATAAATTATATTGTCTAAAATAGGTTACAAGAAATGTTTTTCCTTTTCAATTTGTTTCCGATTTCCCACGACTCAGAAAAAAGTGGAACTCCTACGATGTTTATGTGTCCTAAATACTGGAGAGGCAACGAGGCAACCCTGCACAAAGTACACAGTACGTAGGAACACCTTTGTTGGCTGTGGCAAGTAATATATTGTTAAAATAGGATATCTATTATTGTTGAACCTAAGACAATACACGGCATCAGGCTAAACGTCTGCATGTAGTACGGCAGTACGACCATTCGTATCAAGGACGTATAATACTTAATCGCTATCTATAGCCTAAGTAATTGAAACTTAGTTAGACTTCAATATTCCGACAAGTTGTCTTTGGGCCTTTGTCACCACCCCTACCGGCAGAGCACGGGAAACGTGACATTAGACAAAACAATGCTGTACTACCATATCCATTTCACTGATCTAATAGAGACAAAGAGAGAGAGGGAGAGTTGAGAACATTGAGGATAGAACCTATAGAGTACTAATGTCATCTTGGTTGTTCGGAAATTATTCCGCAAAACAATTGAAGTGATCGCTGTGCTCTTATTGGCCGGTCCAAGATCGCGCGTAACGCTAGTGCCTTTTTCTCTACGGTTATTGGCTCTGTACAGTTTCTGTGACAGTGACGGTGACGTTTAGTATGTTGAAATCAACAAACTATTTGCGGACCGGGGTTGCGAACATTGTTTCTCTATAGGTTCTATCCTCTATGGTTTAGAAAGACCGGTCGATGGTAAGACAGATGGATGTCAAACTACTTATCTGACCTGGGTCAATGCATGTTGACCTCAGAGACAAACAACAGACAAACGAATGTACCTAATTGTTACCCAAGTGCTTGCGGTCAGGAAGCACCTACTCGTTTTCTTACTTTCATACAATGAAGAAAGAAAGATAAAAAAAAAGTAAAAAAAAACTTTTAAGTAAAACGGTTTTATTTTAGTCTAATCAATGTGTATAAAACCGTTTTACTTAAAAGTTTTTTTTTACTTTTTTTTCGAGCTTTTAGTTTTTTTTTTTAATTTGATATAGTGCACTGTATTCTCCTTGCAAAGACCTTTCAATTGATACCCATATTGATGGGGTAGATAAGAATTAGGTCATCCGCCATTTTGTAGCGGCGGCCATTTTGAATTTACAATGACAATGAATGTACTTACATTATTGTATTGTCACCACAACTAAAAGCGCATACCGAATTTCAGATCAACAGTTGACGGAAAGAGGGTGAAATTTCCATTTCTAAATTTGAACCAACAAAGACCAAAGAATAAAGTCTAAAACAAACGGGGTAAGCTAAGTAAAACCGTTTAAAAACAAACTTACCTAGGTACTTACTTAATTTGTGATCTTTAGAGACTTCATACTTCTATGAGGTATAGCTATTGCTGTTTCGTTAATACTTAGCGAGTTACGTGTATGACGTATGTTGTGGTTGTTATTGTACCTAATGTTTTTTTTTTTATATCTAGACACAAAAAATATGTTTCTTGCGGCGCATTCTTTTTGGCAACCATTCCCAAACAGGGTACGTAGAACGCAAGAAACGTTACATATTATAGTCAAAATCACGATTATTTCAGATTCGCAGCCACATCATTTTAGGTTTAAAACGTACATGAAAATAGTATAATGGTTGGAGTTTGTTATACACTTAAGATATGTACATACGTAGAAAAAATGGAGAGGTGTTTTTCTAAACCTAAAAGGACACAGGAAAGAATTAGAGAGTACTGATAGTAATTTGAATAAATGAGCTACATTTCCGATGGCCTTCCCTCGCACTGGTAACAGGCGGCTATTCTACGCCTTATTTGACCTTTGGCGGAACGAGGAAACTTCCGTCTTTCCCTGGAAAAGCTAATTGGACACGTGTCTTATAGTTACGCCGCTCCCTCTGTCCGCTCCCCACTTTATACTTCAGTTACATTACACCGTCTACTGATGAGCATATTACATGTTCTTAGATTCCTTGTCTGTACAGAGAACAGAGATTTTAAAGTAAATTAACATGTTTTTGCGAAGTACTACATGAATCCTAACCATAAAATGCATGTAGGTATTTCTATGTAAAAATAGTTATGTTAGATGGATAAATAATAGCGGAAAATTAGACATTACATGAGTCCAGGTGCCTACGCAACGTGTGTAAATGACGTTTTCGCGAGTGTATCAATCTAAAAAATTAAATTTGTTGTTAGAACCTATAACAGACCTCCTATCTGCTCCTCCTATTTGACAGTTTGTACACTTTTTACGGTTGGTGACGCTGACAAAGACTGCAGTACAATATGCAGCCACCAAGAGCAACAGCGATGTTACCTTACGAACCAAGTAAAATAAAATGTCTCAAATTACTAGTTAAACTGTACGTTTTTTATAACTTTACTACTTCAACTCAAGTGACTACCTCAAATGTGAAAGTTGTGATTAAATAGGTAGGTATTTTATAAACCTTTTAGTTCTATGGACATTGGACATGGAGCAAATGTGGACTAAAAAAAATGTTTTTTTTTTTTAAATTGCTCACGATGTCACGTAATAAAAAAACGTTTTGTGCAAGCAACAGCATTAAAAATAATTTTTCGCCACAGCGGCTTTAAAAAAAGGCTTTTAGATATTTTCAGCAGACAATGAGTAAAACACGATTTTATTCAAATCCAACATTTCATTAATCGTAAAAATGCAGATCACTTTTTTATTATTATGCAACTACATTTTTTAATGCAAGTTTTGTCCGAATGAAGGAGATCTGATAACGTCTTTCCTCGCGCCGCCGGTCTACAAACAATACCTACTCAGCTGTCAAATGCAAAGTGCCACTTTTAATAATTTATTTTTACCTAATAGTATGTACTCCATCCCTACTGATTGTCGAACGGTTTGACAACATACAATAAAGTTACTCTACTGCGCACTCTTACCGCCTGCACACAGGATTTAAATTTGAGGCTTTAATTAGCAATCACTCACCTTAATAAATTTAACTATACATTAACGCTCGCTCTGGAGTCTGCCCTCAAGCTCGTAAAGGGAACTGCAATCAGCTTAACTGAAATTCTGAAACAGTCTTACGAAGTCTCTTTCGAAGCTTTTGCTAACAGTTTAATGACTCGGTATTTCAAATTGAAAATTATGCAATATGGACTGTTGCTACGAGAAATAAAACAATGTGGTTAGATGTATTTAGAAGTCACATTTTGTAACGTATGAAGTATCTATTTTATTTACAAACCAAGGAAACATACATAACGCCTGTGCTCTCACATAGTACATAGTTGAAACCAGGACTATTTAAATTTCATGTTTCGCAGTTCGCAGCCACATTTAGTATGCAATTTTAGTTTTTAGGTCTTAAGTTGAGTCGTACAGTCTTAGACTTTAATTCATTAGCCACCATGGAATCAATTCACAGTAAGTCATAGTGGCATCCCATTAAATATCAAGGAAAATCGTAACATTTTTTCTTTGAAAAGGTTCTATGGTGGCTCATGAATTAACTTTGACCGTACAATAGTGGCAGGTTGTTAGCCTGTCATGAAAAATATACCTTAACTTAACCTTAATCGCATCTTACGACGTCCACGGAAGAAAAGGAGAGGTGACCCGAAACCTAGCAAAATATCATTTCTAATTAGGCTGCTTCAGCAACTCATCTCAATCTCAAAAGATAAGATTTCATTTATGAGTATTAAATCAATGAAAATTGGTAATTCAAGCAAAAACCTGTCAAATTGCGGAATATCACTATTACGAATACCTGCTTAAGTACCGACTATAATATCGTGTAATTGATGAAAGAAAAAAAATACTAATTTTTTGTGATCAAGAAAAACGTCAACATAAGAACTCGTAAGTAGCTATGTCTTTACGTATTGCATTCTACGCAATACTTCACGGAGCTGTTAAAATACTTAATACACTAATAACGCGCCAAATGTCTTAAGCTTTTGCGCAAACTTCAACCACTTCAAGAGGCTTTACTTAAGAAACAAAAGAACGATTGACAGAAAACTACGCTAATTTATTTCCTACACTGTCTGGTCATGAGGCAGACAGCTAAGCATTTCCTAGCTCCTGAGAGGGTCGAAAGACAAGAGATAGGGACGGCATGCGCCGCCTACGCACCACAAACCGAAATAACTGCGCGCGCCGCCTGTCCTCTGACTCAGCCCAGCCCAGACAATGGCACTGGCATCCCCCCCGCGACAACTTTCGCGAATATCAAATGATCGCGAATATGAACGCGTGCGCCGAACGTAAAATTAGTGTGAATTATTAGCCTAGACTGGGCCGGGACAAAATTTGCTGACGAAAAACAGACTACACACACGTGAACGAATGTGTATGTTCCAACATAATGTGGTGTTATCCTATATTATTATGATATTTTAGTAAAATATAATATCTTCTCGTAATCCTATTCAATCATGTATCTGCATAACATCTCGGATGCACTTTGACCGAATGATTATTTTGTGGAAACGCTAGTTTTTGCCAATAAGCTTCCTTCAATTATATGTGTAGGATATACGACATAGAATAGCATGTTGGTATAACAAATGGATATACGTACAATACGATACCGGTATTGAATTATAGTTGGGGATCTCAACTACGTTGAGTTTGCATTTGCAATGCAATCCAAACTCCTTTGAAATATACATATACCGGGTTTTGCTCAGGGCTGTGGGTATTGCCGAAAGCCTAACTGAATTAATCAACCTGTGCGCTCTATTTCGATCAGTGCATTTACCAGCATATAACTTAGGCTGTTATCACAATAAACACCATAAAAGCTTTACTTACTTCTTTTTCTTTAAGTACTTTAACTTTACTTTTACATGCGACGTCACAATGACTTTTTGCAATGATAATATTGTCAGCCACGTCAGCCTGAACGGCTGAACCTGAACGGTTTTTTTTATTTCCGTAACCAAAGGCCGACTTCACTGGCCCTATTGCTATGACTCTAGATTTCTTGAATCGTAACGTTGTTTTTGAAAATTTCATTATAGGTAACTGTTTCCGCTATAACAACAAATAGGTACCTACAATTAAAAAAGTATTAACTATTCATAGATATAAGGAACATTTTGTATAAGTACGGAAATCTTTTTCAATAATTGTGATATAATAATCATAGTACATTAGCGCAGTTTCAGTGTCATGAGAATTTTAACTTTATTTTCATTAAGTACAATAAGACTTATTATCGCATGAGAAACTCCAACGAGGCTCGCGGATGCCCGCGGATCCGCGGGAATTCCGTCGAATTCCATCAACGAAGCCGTGCCACTGCGTGAGACGTCGCGGAAATGCCCGAGGATGTTCGAGCAGTCGCGAGCGGCCGCTGGCAATATCCCGCCTAGAGATCTTGGAACCTAACCGACTTCCCTCGCATTCCAGCGACTTCCCGCGCATTCCAGCGACTTCTCGAGCAGTCGCGGGAATCCTCGCGCCTTCTCTACCGAGCGGGTCGCTGCACTTCGCCGCCCTTCGCCGCTCTCCTGGTGTGAATTGAACCTTAGTTCTACATCAAAATGAACCTAGTTATCCCTAGTTGAAATGTAATCATGGAACAGAGTCGTCTGTTGTCTGATTATTTTTACGAGTTTTAAATATAAATTTGCAGTGTCAACTTGTGTTATGCGTTTCAATAATTTTTCGACACTGATAACGGGGTGTAACAAATCATAATACATACATAGGTACATCACGCCTGTATTCCCAAATGGGGTAGGCAGATCACACGAAACGCTACATAGACAAAATCGTGATTAAAGGTATTTCACGTTTCTAAAGGCTGCTTCCAGCATATTTTTTAGGTTTTGAGGTGGCAGGTATAATAGTGACAGGTTGCTAGCCTGTCGATTAAAATATAACTTAACCTATTTCCTTAGTAGCCACTTAGGACATCCACGGAAGAAATGGAGAGGTGTTATTCTAAGCCCAACACCACATGGATACAAATCAAAATCTATATTGGTAATATTTATGATTATGCATTGAAATTGGCCCAGGTGACTATTGGAATTCGTTTACTTTTGCCTCTGAGTATTTTCTCATTTTTTTTGGAAATTCGCTTAGAATCTTCTTTTCATTTATTATTCAATCTCAAAATTGTAAAAAAAGTCTAATGTCAAAGCTGACAGTAACATATTATTTTCAAACTAAAATATAAGAAATAGGTATACTAAAATGTAGAGAACACGCTCTACGTGATTTAAAACCGCACGTCTGAAAGAATGAACAAAATTACTTTTGAAGTAATTAAATTATTTAAGCATTAATAAAAAAGCTAGCTAATAATATTTGAAGCAAAAGGCCTCGGAACGTGTTCTCGCCCGTCGGCTCGGTGTGTCGTTTTGTATAAAAATTCAATAAACAAAGACCGGTCTCACTCTTCTCACACAACACATTTATATGGAAATCTTAAAACAACCTGACTCAAAGTTTGTTAGCTCGGCTAGATTTGAGTATAAACCAGTTCGAGCATCCATTCCTTAAAACAGCATTTTAGAATGCCTCTTTACTTTTAAAACGTTGTAAGCTGTGATCTGCTGGTGGGTTCCGCTATAGGTTACGATTTTTTTAATTATTAGAGCTGTTAAAAGCGATTAGACAAGGTGGTATTAATTTTATTAGGAACAGATGTTGCGCTCATCGCAGGTACTGAAAATGATGGGAGATTTTTTTATTGTAAAAGGAACCCTGAATTCATCTCAACAGACTTGGTGCCGTGCCTTCTCTACAAGGCCAACTGGTGAGATTATAGGTGCCACGGAAACATTGAATTCTCGGAGTTCAATAAACTCAATTTTGCGCGATCACGATATTAATTATTGGTTCTGCTGGCCAGGTATTTTTGACAAGTAATGTTTTGTTCTTTATTGGGTTATGCTTGGTCACTGTTAGTTGAGAAAATGGCAAGGCAATGACTCCTACTGGCTGCCGCATGCTAGTTTTAAATTAGCGTCTTAGGTTAGTTACTTTAGCTTTTGAGGCTTATAATTTTTATTTATCATACATTAGCATTTTTCATAATTTACAAAATTATTACACTTAATATAGGCCTAAAGAAATATTCCTAATTGTAACCCCATGGGGCACATGAAAAATAGGCAAAACCACGACTAGGTAACTCACGTTACGTAGCGACAATAATATCATGTTTAATTAATTATCTAAAGGCGTTCCACGCAATCGAATCAACAAATTAACAGAAAAGTGACGAAAATGACGTTTTAAAGTTCACTTAAGTGACAATTAAATAGAATTAAGTACCGTCTTATAAAACGAATATAGATATTAATTTGTCGTAAGTAGCACAGTTGGTAAGTCCGCTGCCTCCAGCGACCAGCGGTTCCGTTACTCAAATATTTCTCGAGGCGAGTGCTTGGCAAACATACCCGGTGGTACATACTAATGTTATGCTAATCACTACGCCGGACACATATTAATTTTAAGCATGGCACTTTGGCGAGCCGATCTGTGGGCACAGTGCGATGCTCGATAGCCAATGCAAGGTACCTACCATATTTTCTCCAGAAATGCAAGTACCTAATGTACTACCATATGTTGTTGTCTCGTAAATATGTTTAAAAAAATCGTAACGCGCAAACTGCAGTGTAGATATTTAAAGAAAGCCAGCAAGGTCGGTACTCGGTACGCGCCCCTGGCGAATGCAGCATTGTTGCAAATCAACTCTACATTTTCTGTGAAACGATATTTCGCCTGAGATGAACAAATGCCTGCAATCAAGCATGCGACGCGCCGTAGCGCAGTTATCATGCATATTCCACAGACGTTATTAAATACTTAAATTACAAACTGTGATTCAAATTCGCTAAAAGTAATGTATGTATTTATCGGGGGGCACGGCAGTGCCCCCACCAAGTCGAGCGCAAAGCAAGCACTGCCGTACCATCCTTTACTGGAACCATTTCGC